>CM068720.1:32629455-32877878 GCA_035079005.1 Fraxinus americana | reverse complement strand
TAAGTAAAACACGGTTTCAAGCTTTCTCCAGAAAACACGTTTTTTGCACCATTTAACAGATTATTGGGCTGGGCTTAAATTCCAGCTGGGCTAAACTCAAATGGCCCATTGGGTGATTGCATCATTGTGCCAACAAATTCCTTTCAATTCTCGCTTTCTTAATTATTATATGGGACATATTAGGTACTTAATAAAAGTATTAGAATGCTAATTTTAAATTCTTGGATCAAATCGGATCTTCAGAAGGAGTTTTTACGTTTTCTAAAATTACAAGTTGGTTTCATGCATTTCTTGGCATTGTGGTATAAGATCCTTGAAATGCCAGAGAGTGAGGGAAATCTTGATTTTAGGCATTTTTTTTTTTTTTAAATCTCAAGAAATGGGTATGGCCTTCAATTATTTGTAGATTTCAGTTTTGTATTCAAGAATACATTAGAATTATTCATTTAGGTTTGGAGGTTTTTCTTTAAGATCTGATCATATGAATGAACTTTGATTTATTCATCTTAAACAAAATTATAGAAGACGAACAATTTCTAAGTAGTGGCTACGATAAACTGTGTTCAAGTGGAATATTTTCTATCATCATATCACATTGAAATAATATTGGTGTTATAATTGCATGCTAATCTTGGTTGTGCTTATAAGTATTGTACTTGCAGATCATTTTTTAATTTATCGTTAATGTTGTATCCCATTAGCTCTTGATTTGTATATGCTATTTACCTACTTATGGGGCATCTTGGATCGAGATTCTAAGCTCAATATTGTCATCTATTTAGTTCATAATTAATTCTGGAATCCTGTCATTTGATTTTGTTATTGCTATATTTCTAGGTAGCATTTTAATCGATGACACTGCAGTGACTGATGGAGTTGGAATTCGACAAGTATTGTGTTGTAGACGGAAGTCCTACAACTGTTCTCCAGGCTCCTAAGCCTCGGTCAAAAGTTGGAAATAGAAAATTAAATCGAAAGCTGAAATGTGGAAATGATATACAGACTATCAAGGAAAACTTTGCTGAGATTAGGTTTACTTGCTACCGTAGTGCATCTTGTAGAGGCGTTCCACGTAGAAGTGCCAAACGAGAAGGTAATGAGGCGCCGAGGAGGGGTGCGGTTTATCAAAATTGTAGTCAAGTGAGGCTGACGAAAAAAACTGTTCCTGTTGAGGGAAGGAAAAAAATTGAGTTTTCGAGAGGGAGTGTACCTGCACTGCCGTTTGGAATTATTGATTCCTTGTGTAGCTCAGAAGAAGATAGTTTACCAGTTGAATGGGAAAGATCCTCAGTAATGTCGCTATACTCAGAGCAAAGTACATCATCTGTTAGCAATCCCTGTACAGAGTTGAGTTCTCGGAATTCATTAATAAATGATTATTTCCGTCTTTATCCAGGAAAAAGTGTCCCACCAAATGTTTCTTCTTTATGTTTGGATAACAGAGAAAACCAATCTGTTGTTGATGCAGACAGCTCCCAAGACCACTTGTGAACCCATTGCTGGTCCTGTAAATGATGGAAACACCCTACGGGAAAGAGATCAAGAAGTCAATTTTCACAAGTCATTATCAGCAAAACTGGTTTTATCGCATTCTCAATCTCGATCAGAGACTGATAGCTCGAGGGCCAGCAGTCCAAAAGCCCAGTTTAGTCCCGTTAGAAAGATGTTCGATCCATTTGTTAAAGACAAGTCTTGTAGAAGTCCATCGAGTTCTGTTTATGTGGTAAAGACATGGAAACCAGAAAATGCTTTAACGTGGGTCTACACCTTCCATTCACTTCACCGTAGACGAAATAGTAATGCTAGTGGATGGGGATTGAGAAATGACAATAAGGAATTGTTAGGAATATTGAGCCTAACTCCACCTAATAAAATCGGCTTATTAGGGGAAAATTACCCTTACCTTATTAAGTGGATCATTTATATTTTCCCAAATAATGTGGGATTCTAATACGCCCCCTCACGCACAGCGTGGACCATGCCAAACAGTTGTGAACAAATCGATATTGGGTGGCGCTCAACATTGCATAATTGGGCCTAGCTCTGATACCATGTTAGGAATATTGAGCCTAACTCCACCTAATAAAACTGGCTTATTAGGGGAGGATTGCCCTCACCTTATTAAGTGGATCATTTATATTTTCCCAAACAATGTGGGATTCTAATAGAAATAGTCTATGGTGGGGCAGATGCAAGTTTCGTGTTATCTATGTACGGAATTAAAATGTGCTGGCGCCTTTGACAACTCTATGTTGACAAAGTTCGTGTTCTATGACCTTGCAAATCCAATAAAAAGAATTTCCTCTCAAGATAATTCCAATTCGTCCCCTGATGTTGCTAAAGCACTCTGGGGTTCTGATGAATTTTTGTCTTGTCGTAATTCTGAACTGGACGAGGTCTTGACTAGGACAAAGACTCTACTTCAACTTAAGCATTCCCGCGACAGTGGCCACTTTGACTCATCAACTCCACTTCCTCTCCAGCTAGACCGAAATTGCAACCGGAGCTTGAAATTGCAGCTATAATCATGCAAGCTCCATTTGAGAAGAGAGAGAGTCTGAAATTCAAGAGTCGGGATCGAGAGAATGATAAGATAATTTCTCGGTTGCTTGGTGTTTCTGGGCTCAAGCAGAGAAAGGCGGGTATATCCGACTCCGCAAGTCCTGGAAAAATGCACATTGTGATTCCATCTGGAAACCACAGTTTGCCAAGTTGTGAAATTTGTGGCCCTTCACCATTACTTGATAAATGGAGGTTAGGAGGGGATGCGATTGTGGTGGCCGGGACATGGCGTGCCCCCTCAATATTTTCGGCAATCCAAATATTCAGATTGTCGAAGACCATCCCCCGCGGACAATCGCATCCATTGGAACTTTTTGTTCAGTAAACTCCCTCTCTCGCCCATGATCGTTCATTATCTATTGGTACTTTTACCCGTCTTTCATGTTGAAGACACAATTTAAGTTTTTTCCTTCTCTAACAGCTTCAAACTTTTAGACGAGGTTGTCGCCGAGCAATCTCGCACCCATTTATGAAAATTGTGCACATGTAACATCTCTGTTGAAAATAAATGAATCAGGCTTGTATATGAGGGGATGTGTTGAGTATATAATTTGAATTAATAAATTTTTCTCATTTTTAACAACTTAAGCTTTTAGATGAGATGACTCAACACCGAGTTAATGTGAATGCTTGGTGAATGAAAGGCCAATTACGAGCTTATGAATGTTAATGAAAGACAGTATGATTTTATTTCATGCGCTGTTGGTAGGTATCGACTTCTTAATCTATGCAGTTTCCGGGATCTAAAAAATTGGAAGGCTATATATTAATGGATGTTGCTTGCTTTCTCTTTTAGTCTAGTATCGATGTTAACATAATTTTTTAGAGACGAACTATCTGCAAGTTACATTGAGTCAATAAATCTCATTTCATCGATGTCTTTCCGTAATTCTCAAAGCAACAAAGTACTATGAATAATGTAACTGCCGCTTTGTCTTTAATCTCGTGTCTAACAAATTTTCTTGATCTATCTGTGTACAGGGTCGAAAAGATAATATATCAGCATTGATCATGAGGGCAACTGAAGATGGACAATACACCATTGAAGAGGAGAAAATCACAGGTTTGATAGTGTCAAGGATATTGAATAAGATTACAGAGATCGTCAAAGATAGCGATTATATTTACTTTCCTTTTAGTAAAAGTTTACTTTCCTTAGTAGTTGATTATGTAATCTTTCCTTTTATATTTATTTCCTTCTACAATTATTTGTAACCCTATAAATAGGGTCTTCTACATTGTAATATTGACAAGTCAATATAATACAATTTATATTTCTTGACATGGTATCAGAGCCCATTATGCTCCAACGAGCGATTCGATCCCGATAAGACTCCAAAAAGTGAGCACGTGGATTTCAAGATTGGTCTGCTCAAATGAGCCACCATCTTGCGGGGGCGTGTTAAGGAATATAATCCCACATCGAATAAAGATGTTGACATAGACCAGTTAATAAAGATCTTGGGCTACTCCTCTTAATAAGGTTGACCTTTTAAGATGGACCCCCAAATCTTAATATGGTATCAGAGCTTTTACGATTCTAAACACTTTAATCTTGAATTTCGTTCCCGGCGAGCGGCCTTGAGCCGCTCGTCCGGCTATCAATTTTGTTTTCTGTATTTTTTTTTTATTCTCTTTCCGGATCTGCATTCTTGATTTCTCATTCTTGGGTTCTGTTTCAATTGCCATTATTGAAGCCTCATTCTGACCCCAAGAGGTTTTTGAACAAAGCCTTACCTTGTTGTTTGTAGAAATCAGCATCTGGCACATCCCGACTATCGTCCAGTCCCTCTGCCATTGGAAGCCCATCAGTGACACGAGCAATCATAGTCAGTTTCACCATCTTTTCTTCACGAGCTCACAGCTTCCAAGTTCGGTCCTCTGTTTGTCTCAGTCCAGCGCTTCTGTGAGTTTGGTCGGCGTTTCTTCTTCTCCCGTGGTCTGCTTCATCGTCGCCATCATCATCTTCTTCGGTTTCTCCAGCCTCATCGTCGGGTCGCCTCTGTTCGTCGCCATCATCGTTCGTCTTCTTCAGCCTCGTCGTCGCGTCGCCTCTAGTACTGTTGACTTCAGCTTGCTTGCCCCTTTTTTTTTTCTTCCAGCTGGGTTCACGTGATTTACTTTCTGTTGTTGGGCCGGGCTGTGGGCCTATGTGCTGTGCTTTCTCTTTTTTGCACGTGGTTAGTGACTCATTTGATTTATGGGCTGGATTAATAGGTACTAGTTGGGCCTGTAATAATGGGCTGGGTATTTTTAGTTTTAATTGGGTCTGGAGGTGTTTGGTTTCAAAATTAGGAACTAGGGTTTTTTGTTGGGCTGGATTAATATATTCTTCAGATTATTTAGTTGGGTTACTTTTGTTGGACTTTGATTGGGCTATTATTTTGTTTTTTTTTTTTTTTTAGACTTGCTATAGTTTTAGGTTATGAAATTTTGGGCTTATTATTTTAGGTTTGCAAAAAAAAAAAAAAAATTCCCAGCAGGTGGCGCACGTCAATTTCCTTTGGAAATTCTTCCTGGTGAGTGAGCTTTCTGGAGTATCTTTGGAGTGGTTGAATCTTCGATTCTCTTTGGTCACAACTCAACCTTTCAGGTGTGGGTTTCTTCTGGTTGTCCACGGTTGACTGAATTTTTGTCAACGTGTGACTCTTCTTCGGTGGTTTCTCGTAGTTCTTCGTGGTTTCTCGTTGGTTCTTGTCGTTTCTTTGGAGTGTTCTTGCAATGGTTTTGGAATGGTTTTTTATTGTTCTTGATCTCTCGTCGTCAGTAATTTTCGTCGTTGGTTGCTTTGATTTGGATTTCTTCTTCGTGGACACAAGTATCGTCATCGTCTTCAGTTAATGATTGCAAATTGATGCTTTTACCAGCATCAATTTGAGGGGGGATGTCAAGGATATTGAATAAGATTACAGAGATCGTCAAAGATAGCGATTATATTTACTTTCCTTTTAGTAAAAGTTTACTTTCCTTAGTAGTTGATTATGTAATCTTTCCTTTTATATTTATTTCCTTCTACAATTATTTGTAACCCTATAAATATGGTCTTCTACATTGTAATATTGACAAGTCAATATAATACAATTTATATTTCTTTACAGATAGATGCAATAGCGGAGGAAGAGAAATGCAAAGTAAACAAGAAAATGAAAGAAGTTTTGCCATCTTTCGTACTCAATCCACCCTTCTCTCCAATTGCTTGAGTATAGCGGCTCATTGAACAAGCCGAGATCAACGCCAAATTCAGGCAAGTTCTTCACCTGGGCTGCTTTTAATACGGGAATCGTTGCGTTGGAGCCGGGGAAAACTATTTTTTTCTTGGTGTGTTCAACTTTTTTTCCACCAAAAATTTGAATAAAAAACTATACTGCATACATAGCCCTTGTTTGGCCCCCATTAAATTAAATGACATTAAATTTTTCTTTCTTTTCATTTCAACCACACATTCATCAAATGAAATAATATTACACACAAATCAAAAAAATTTCAATCACACATTCTCCCATCAATTACTATTCTAAAAATTTTCAACCCCCAAAAATGTAAAATAATGGGGGCCAAACAGGGGCATAGTTGGATTGATAGCGATTAGGGAGAGAATAGTGGCCAGTTAATTAGTGAGAGGTACTACGTTCTTCCAGGCATTTTTTAATGTAATTTATGTTAACGTTGTTAAAATGCTAGGGAGGCATTTTAGTTAATAGTATACTTTGCGTCTTTTGTAATATTGCAACACGAAGCCAGTCGATGGACTGACCATGTAAACATGTTCAATGAAACACAGAAATCGTATGCTATTAGGTTTAACGTTTGAGGTCGGAGAAGTACAATAATTTTAAGAGGTCTAAATTTAGATTATTTTGTGCAAAATAAGTAGGGAAAGAATTATAATTGGTCAAAATTAAGCAGAATGGAGAAAGAAGCATCTTCAACTTTATACATGCGGGTTCCACTATGGTTGTAAGGATGAGGGAACACTGTCACATTAGCAGAGTGAAATGACGCGTCTTGTGTTTTTGTTAAAAATAGAATTTAAACTAAAAACGCCGTTGCCGGGGATCGAACCCGGGTCACCCGCGTGACAGGCGGGAATACTCACCACTATACTACAACGACTTGATGTTAAGTGTTTCAAATATTCCCCTTTTATAGATACCTACGATCTGGCTTTGGTACCAACAAAATATATATAACCATGTTTGGTAGGGACTAAATCTATATTTTTAATTTAAATCAAAATCAAAAATTAATTTTAATCATATATTTCATGAAACCCAAAACTTCTTAACTACACATTTCATCAATTTTTATCTAAATTTACTAAAAAATTGATTACCAAACATAGGCATAGCTCGGCAAATTAATTATATACTTTTTGATAGTTGTGGATGGTAAGTGTAAATTTAACGTCTATTATAGCAATGTAAAGTATAAGCCCTATGATTCACTTGAGTCATTCGAAGTGGGACGGGATGAATAAAACGATCAAGTATCCCGAACATTAGGTGCAGTATATTAAGTCAAGAAACACAAAAAACCACTTCCCCACATGCCAATTTAATTCAACCATTCCTTCACGAAGTATCAACCAATGATGCCGTATATTTCAATTAATGGGGAGGGAGAGAGAGAGAGTTTGAATGTTTTGATAAGCAGAATAAATCGCTTATAAGTGAATAAATAAGGTTTAAAATAATTAATAGAAATAAATAATTACTCTTTCAAAAGCAACTTTTATTTTTTATACACTTAGCCAAACATGCTCATAATGATGGAGCATCCTGAAAGTATAACCTATCCATGATCAAACATCAACACAATCTTTCCTAGCTAATGTCAACCAATGCTATTGGATGCACTTGATGCATTAATGTACAAGAAAATTTAGATATTTTACTATATTAACAAGGATAATTTTATTAATTAAAGTGTAGGTTTCAATTTTATGCAAAATTTAAATTAGAACTTTTTAGAGAAGTTCAAAATTTGAAATTACGTAATTAAATTTGATCGGTCCCCCCCGACCCGACCCGACTCGACCCGACCCGACCCCATTGAAACTTTTGAAGTTAATAATGCAAGGAGTTGGTTCAATTTGTGATCTAAAATCAATTGTCTTGCAACATGACTCCATCATTTTCACCTTTTTAAAAATAAAGTATATATAAAAAAAAGAATCTTGAGATATATGTCTGATAATTAAGGCGGACAACGACTTAATATAGATTTTATAGTTTTTTATCCAACACAAAATACATGATAACATAATTAAATTATGAATATTGGGCGTGATTTGTTGGGTACAAATTCAATATCTTCTATATATTAAAAGTGGTTATGTAACGGAATTTCTTATTTTTAACAGAAAAACTAACGGAATTTGTTGTTTTAACGAACTATATAACGGAATTTCTTGTTTTAAACAAGCAGATGCACCTTCTTTCAGTATTTTTATCATAACTTTGTATTCCAATATCCGATTGAGGCGATTCAAAATGCGTTGGAAAGCTAACTCATCTGGCTACAACTTTGATTCAGACATCATTCTCCAATTCGATCACTTTTTATACCAAAAATAGGTCTCAATATGAGACTAAAACATCGGATCATAACTTTTCGATTGAAAATTGATTTGTGATCATCTTTTGACTAAATTTGATTCCATTGACGTCTTCCTTTATCCAATTGACTCCGAGCACTCTCAAATCTTCATCGTAAGGTTTGGCACAACTTTTAAGTATTTACATTTTAATCCCCGAACTTTTGCATCCCTTACAATTTAGTCATTTCTCCAAATTTGTCAACTTTTGCTTATTTTCTTCGATCTCACCAACTTACATCACAACATCAAAATCACACATATAATTATTTATCAATTACATAAATATTACATCATTAATTATTTAATTAACCAAAAAAATTACATCTTTATTAATAACAAATTAATTCTTAAACAAAACTATTAAATATAAATTAGGCAAACGTGCATTGCACGTTGCTTGCACCTAGTATATATATCTATATCTATATATATATATATATATATATATATATATATATATATATATATATATATGTACACACACACTTATAAGAGTTAGATATAATCATGAGCGAACGTACACGAACAACCTAATCGGCTAATTATCCCTTAGATAGTTAGTACGGAAATAAATGGTGGATAATTTTTACCCAATTTCATAGAAAAGGGAATAATTGATTTCCCAGAAATTTAAAATGTCATTATCTATTGCCAAATCTTTAATTGTGTTTTAGAGGCCCCATTTAGAATTTTCATAAAAAGCATGCTTTATATTTATGTCACTATCTTAATGACATTTAATTAAGAAAAAAAAAACTACTTGTCTCATATATTTTTTTAATTTTTTTTCTGAACAGAACTAAATCTTACATTTAATTTTTTGTTTCGACTATCTACTCTTTACTTACCAAACATAGTACCAAAGATTATGGTCGAGATCCTTAAACTAACATCATATATATATTTTTTCAAATAAAAATCGGTACATATTATTTTCTTTTGTTTTTTGATCAAAAACTTGGGAATAATTATTTGTACCACGTGTTAGTAAAAGCATAACAAAAGAGCAGTCTAGCACATGGTCACATTTACGTGGACACAACGGTGCCGTTCTCTTTTGTTCATCGTCTGCGTGGTTTGTACCATCCGTACAGTAAATTGTCCATGTTTGAACCACATCAAAATTTTCATTCTCATTTTTCAATAAAATAATATTTTCCATCACATCAATATATGCACGCTTCTCTCTTAACTTAAAATGGAATCATTGCAAGTCTAGATCAAAATATTAACTATGGAATTCTTCCGTAAAGGATCATTACTTCCATGGAATTAAAGAAACAATGTATACGAGATGTTTATTTATTATCACGTTCAACTCATCATAGAATTGTCAAATGATTCTTTATGTATACTTTCTAAAGAGCGACTATTCACTCAGCATCGACCAAGCACCATTATGAATCATGCTTTGGGGTTGATATGTCACCACTAATCATGATGAAAAAGTCGAGTCTTTTAATTGATGATTTGTTGAATGGATATGTCACCACTAATCGGTATGGCAATGGAATCAACCACATGATCCACAAGGATTGTAGTGTTAAATAGTATACTCATTATTAGAAAAACTTTACGTGTAACACGTGCAATGAACACAGTAATTATTCCTATTATTTTTCTCATATTTCCTTTAAATATGATTAAAGACTTACATGATCCCAATGTATTGCAGTGTTAGAATATTATCTCAATCAGAAAAACCATACACGTAACATGTGCAATCACCATTTTTTTTCGTATTTCCTTTAATTATGATTAAAGATTTACATGGGATGGCGCACATATCCCTCTTTACTCTCTCTCCTCACGTGCCAGTATCGAATGGTCAATCAATTTAAAAGTTTTATTTATTCAAAATTGCAGATCGGATTCATTTTTTATCATGTAAAAAATTTTCATGAACAAAGAGAAGTAACACATTTTATTCATGCTCGTTGAAATAGTCGATCTAAAAGCTTCGAATATTAGAAAGTAACACATCTGTTTATTTAAACTTAAAAATGTGTTACCTTTTCAGAGTTCGATTCAAGTCAATCATCTCCCACGTTCTTACCAAAATACTATACTTAAATTCCAAACATTATGAAAGAAACAAAACAAAAATGCCATAAAGCAACCAACAATCTCAGTTCTCATTAATGGTTTCTACATCTTTTCTACTGAACCTACCAATCTTTGTACTTCTCATTCACTATTTCATTTAACAAACCAATACCATATTACCTATCCAAAATTAATATGCGGTGTATATTGCTCCATCATGCAACCCAAAATATAGCTCTATTTAATGGTTTTGTTGCCTAACTTTTTACTTCCTCAACCATTGGCCACATCGGGAAGGTCATGTTGTTCAGTTGAAAGCCTGAGTCGAGCAGGAACATAGTAACACACTAACACGAACCTTTATTTTCCTGTTTAGGGCATGTTTGTTTTTTATTCTCAAATTTTACAGTAAATGAATTTTAATTTTCAACCACACATTTTTCAATAAAATAATATTTTCCATCACATCAATAATTTTTTCTTCTTTTTCAACCATACATTTCCCATCATATCACTATTCAAAAATCAATTTTTCCGCTAAAAATCTCTACCAAACAAGCACTTAATCTAATCTATAACCCTTCCTCGATCACTGCGAGCAGTTGTTTTTTATATAATAGTATATGAATTCATTTCAAGAATTATGTTGTTTTGCCAAAGGAATTTAACGCGTTGGTTGACATATGAAGTTGTGACAAAAAATGATTGGATAGCAGTGTTAACTACTTTTTAACAGTCCAATGAAATTATGCCATGTGGTGTTCCTGTCATCCAAAATGTTAGTGTAGCATGATTGTCATTTCAAAGCATTGGCACAACAATCTATACCGCAGTAAATGTCATGCATGGGAGCAAGTTTTGAGCTGAATCTGTAACACTAAACATTGTTTATTGCATTGTACAAGGGCTAAAGAAGATACCCTCACTCTTCAGGTACGTGATATTTGCCTCATTTCGATTCTTTTGAATTTATTGGAACGTTTTTCATGTTCAAGAATATCCTCCTTTTAGCTTGGATTGTGACTACTCCGGGTCAAGCACTATATAGAACTCTACATGATATTTTCACCTCACAACTGACACAAGGCTCCTTGGTGGCCCCCACTCAATTTTCCGATTTCCCGATTTTTCTTTAGATTTTCAGATTTTTTAATATTTTTTTTCCAGGTTTTTTTAGGATATCAGATTTTTTTCCAAGGTTTTTTGATTTTGACCCCACTGAACTTCCTTTCTAGGTCCGCCCTGCTCACAAGGCTCCTTGTTCAATTCTTTTGAACTTGTTGGACCATTTTTCGTGTTCAATAATCCCCTTCCTTTTAGCTTGAATTGTGACCACTGCCTGATTTGGTATTAAGAGTTCTAGTTAACAATACTCTTTTGGCGTCTTTGGTTCTGGAATGTACAGCAGCAGCCTTGGAACTAAGAATGTGACATTTTTTCTCTTTTCAATTAAAAGTGAAGAATTTTTCTCATTATTGTATATATTTGTATGTATAGGGGGTAGGGGTGGGGTGATCTCAAGTATGCCTACTGAAAACCAGAAGCAAGAAGTACCAGAAAATATGAGGCTACAGCTTGATGTTGCTGTTAGAAGCATTCAGTGGAGCTATGCAATCTACTGGTCCATTTCATCAACAAAACCTGGGTAAAGTTTCACTTCCACCCCAACTCACTACTCTGATTTTTCTTCTTGCTTTATTTTATCCATTTTGTTGCTTAAGAAACGAGAATATATGTCAATAAGTAGAGGCGTCATTGATTGATCATGTATTAAACGAAAGATGACTTTAAGTGGTCTAGAAATAAAGTATATAGTATAATTAGGCTCTATGTGGTTCAACATTTTAGAGGTAAATTTTAGATTCCATTTTTAGTATTGTCTAGTCTAATCTATATTGTCAAATATGCCATTAATGTTCTTACATGTGCCCATGAAATTTTTCAGCATATTGGAATGGAATGATGGGTATTACAATGGAGAAATTAAAACCCGGAAATCGGTTCAGGCCAGCGAGTCACCGGCCGACCAGCCTGGCTTACAGAGGAGTGAGCAACTGAGGGAACTATATGAGTCCCTCTATGGTGGTGAAACCAAAACACAAACATCCAAAAGGCTATCAGCCGCATTATCCCCTGGAGATCTCACAGATACAGAGTGGTATTACTTGGTTTGCATGTCGTTTGTCTTCAATTTTGGCCAAGGGTAATTCTTCTTTTCCAATTTATAATAGTCGACTTGATCATCAGATTATAAGTTTCTATATATACTAATTCTTCGATTATCCTAGTAGCTAAAATGGGTTGAAGTCCTTTTCATTGTAGATTTAGGCATGAATTTTTTTGTGACCATATTCTAACAATATTTTTTGTTGACTGTTATGTTGATTTTCCTTTTTGCTGAGACCATGAGTTGTTTTCTTTACTGTAGAATGAACAAGCGATTCACTTATGTTTGTAGAAATCAAAATGTACTAAACATATGTATTGATTTTGTTAAGGTTGCCAGGAAAGACATTAGCAAAGAACGAAGCTATCTGGCTATGCAATGCTCATCATGCAGACACCAAAGTTTTCTCTCGTTCTATTCTTGCAAAGGCAAGTAAAGAATAGTCTTTATCTTCATTCTACAGAAGATTATCTTACATAGGATGGTCGTCTTAAAATCTGACTTCTCTTTGCTTTTTAATCTCAAAATGATGTGACTGGCTGGACTTGAATTGCCTTCTTCAGAGTGCATCAATCAAGGTATTTATCTATTTTGTTCTTGCCCAACTCTGTATTACTCGTGCTTTTAATATGAAAGTTGAGTTTTGTGCACATTCCAGTAAATTAAAGTCGACGACATAAATTCCTTTTCATCACCATGTTTCATCGTCATGTTCGAAAGAAGTATGGTGCTGATTTTTTACTTGCAGACAGTAGTATGCTTTCCACACTTTGGAGGTGTAGTAGAGCTGGGAGCAACTGATCTTGTAAGCAACTCTCAATTCATTTCTTCATTTTCATAGATCCGGTACGGTTACTTAATTTACTTGCCTGCCTAATTTTGATGTGTATTTTGAAGGTCCTAGAAGATCAGAATCTCATTCAGCACGTAAAAACCTGTTTCTTGAGTATCCCGGTTCCCGTTGTTTCCAAGATTCCTAATGAGCAAGTTTGTGTAGAGCTTGATCATTCTAATATGGCGGAAACTGGCTGTGATCCACCTGTGGATAGTCGAGAAGTGTACATCCGTTCTCCCGACAACTGTTCTGATAGTTTTGGAGCCACTCGACTGAGGAACGAAACTGATGTAGAAGGGATTGAGGGGGAGCAAAGCTGGCAATTTATGGGTGACAAAATCAGCAGTTGGGTTACCACTTCGATGAGCGATTCTGTATCTCAAACCTACAAAAATTCTGAAAGTATTCCCCCCGCCTCAAAGGAAACTCAAGGATGCAATCAGCAGAGAGACGACAAGATTCACTATCAGAGTGTTCTTTCGACTCTTTTGAAGGGTTCGAATCAGTTCATTCTGGGGCCGTACTTCAAACTTGGTAAGAGAGAGTCAAGCTTTGTTAACTGGACGAAGGACGGGTTGTTAAGGGCCAATAATGTTCAAACTCTAACTCCACAAATGTTGTTAAAGAAAGTACTCATAGAAGTGGCAAGCATGCATGAAAATTATCAGCAAGAATCAAGTAAAAACAATGAAAAAAGAGAGAGCTTTTCGATTCACGAAGTAGTCGAAACTGATAGAAACCACATCTTGTCTGAAAGAAAACGCCGAGAGAAACTCAACGAGTGTTATTCGATTCTTGTGTCACTAATTCCATCTGGTGGCAAGGTACATAAAACTCATCTTTTGTTTGGCATGTTCAACACTGGCCTATTTTCAAGACATATTTTCATTTTCCACATTACAGGTTGACAAAGTATCGGTACTTGATAAAACAATAGAGTACCTGAGAGCGCTCGAGAGAAGAGTCAAAGAGCTAGAACCGAACGAACTAGTCGTCGAGCTAGAGTCGAGAACGAGAAGTAAACCTCATGATGACATTCAGAGGACCTCGGATAATTATGGAACTAACCAAATTAATAATATCCAGAAACCATTGACAAACAAGAGGAAGGCTTGTAATATGGATGGGTTGAGAGTTGGAAACAGTCGATGTTCGTTGAGAAATTCCGCGACTAATAACATCACAGTCGATGTTGACGATAAGGATGTGTCGATTGAGATTAAATGTTCTTGGAGGGAGTCTATGCTGATTGAAATCATGGAAGCCATAAACAAACTGCAAATGGATTCTTTGAGTGTTCAGTTGTTCAACACTGATGGAATTCTCTCCTTGACTATAAAAGCTCAGGTTTGCTCTCATAACACCACACCGAAAAAAGATTGTAGTGACAGGTTTGGTAGGGATGATTAGATAGTACTCGACAATTTTAGGGTGTGTTTGGGCGCACTGTTGAGCATAATTCGGACCGTTAATAATCCAAAAATGGGCCGCTGCTTTTTTTTTTTTAATTCAACTTAATCTGACAAGAAGTCAGGTCATAAGATGAGATTTTGCTAATCTACCCCTCATTGCACGCTTCACACTATTAATAATAGAGGTGAGAGAAATAAGCAGCCTGGAGGAGAAAATGGTAATTTAGTGCCAAAAATTTATTATTACTGTGCAAGGGGAAGCAGTCAGTGGGCCCAGGGATTTGACATGAGAATTGATTTTTGATTTCAAAAGTGCGTCCAGACACTCTCTTAATATTAAAAAATCAACTATAAGCTAAAATTTTATTAATTATTCCGTCGAGTTCTATTTAATACTACGTATAGAACATGCATTAAAACAGTTCCGTATTCATATTTTATACTTTACATTGACTGATGAATGAATTTCAGTTTAAGGGATCAAAAGTTGCATCAGAAGGTGTGATCAGACAAGCAATTCAGAAAGTTATAAGTAAGGTTTAAGGATTATCCTCGTACCAAGATTATATGTTGCCCTATAGCTTCATGTGTGATTAATACAAGAATTTGTATTTTGTAACTTCACTAGGTATGTCGTAATTTTACTATGAACTTATTTTTGCTCAAATGAAATTTTGTTTGTCAACGGGACTCGTATACGTTTCAAGTTTCATCACGGTCGACTATAAAAAAAAATGTTTGTTAGTTACATAGTGGTTACTAGATAACTTTTTTCATTTTTAACAATATGTAGTCTTATTTAACGAATTGCATGGAGTCAAATCGAATGTTTTTTTTCTAGTCGTTTTGATCGAACTCTACGCAAATTGAGCTTAAATCAAGTTTGAACTAGTCGAATGTGCTTAAAATATGCTATTAAATTTCTCTTAGTCGAGGGAGAAAAAAATTGTTACGATATAATAACATATTAAGAATTTATCATTTCAACATTTTACAAAAGTTGTGAAAAAGGAAAAGAATAATTAAGAAATAAAATTAAGTTTGTCACTGAAACGACAACGTTTTACAAATCTTCGGACATACGTCGTCGTATCTATCTACTTCCAATTTCGAACTCATCGTCTTTCTGAACCTCCCTACCCTTTACCGTTGCAACGCTAAACCCCCCTCTCTCTCTCTCTGAGAAAATTATGCCTTTAACCATTCTCTCACTACCACTTCCTCCGCCAATTTCTCTCTCTAACAAACTTAAACTTGCCGCCCCATTCCCATTGATACACCACCACCAACTTTGCTTCAAATCACCACTTTTGACCACCACCACCAATGCCTCCGCCATTGGCCCTGGCGGAAAGTATTATCCAACGCCATCAGATGATGATCCTCCTGAAGCTCCGGAGGATTCCATGCACGGTGTCAACAAGTTCCAGCAAATTCACCGCCAGGCAGCCCGTGCCCGCAAGATTCAAGAAGAAGATTTCAAGAAAAACCAGCCTGTTTTCCTCAAAGCCCTCGAAGAAACTGAGGATAATCCCAATGCTCTTAACAATGAAGATTCTGGGGACGATCTTTTTGGTGAAATAGACAAGGCCATTGCTTTAAAACGCCAAGAGTTTATTAAGAAGGGACTGATTAAGCCGGGTCCTAATGGGAAGCCTAAGCCGGAGCTTGAGGCAATTGAGGAATTAGAGCCCGAAGAAGTGGTTGATTTAGACGAAATTAAAGAGCTTCAAAGGTTGACTGAGATTTCTGATGATGAAAATGAGAATGAAAGTGAGGAGGAAAGCTTGGAAAGGTCTGATTTTGAGGTTAGTGATGGCGAATTATCGAGCACGTTATCTTCGTTTGATATTGATTTTGATGAATTTGGTAAAACCAAGGCTCGAGTTGTGGAACCCAAGTTCAAAATGAGCTTAGTGGAGCTTTTAGATGAGAGCAAAGTAGTCCCCATAGCAGTATATGGTAATTTAGATGTCGAAATCAGTGGAATTTCACACGATTCACGAGTTGTTGCGAGTGGCGATTTGTTCGTGTGTTGTGTAGGGAGGAAAACTGATGGGCATCTGTTTTTATCCGAGGCAGATAAGAGAGGGGCTGTTGCAGTTGTGGCTAGTAAGGAGGTTGATATAGAGGAGACGTTGGGGTGCAAGGCTTTGGTTATTGTAGAGGATACTAATGCAGTGCTTGCTGCATTGGCGGCTTCCTTTTATAGATATCCCTCTAGTAGTATGTCAGTCATCGGTATAATGGGGACAAATGGAAAGACGACAACGGCATATTTGATTAAGGGTGTGTATGAGGCGATGGGGTTGAGGACTGGGATGTTGAGTACTGTGGCGTATTATGTTCATGGGGATAACAAGTTGGAGTCACCTAACACAACCCCAGACGCTGTTTTGGTTCAGAAGTTGATGGCGAAGATGGTGCATAATGGCACAGAAGCATTGGTTATGGAGGCTTCTTCTCATGGATTGGCATTAGGAAGCTGTCATGAGGTTGATTTTGATATTGCAGTTTTCACAAATTTAACTAGGGATCATTTGGATTTTCACGGGACTGAGGAGGAGTATAGGGATGCCAAAGCTAAACTCTTTTCGAAGATGGTGGATCCAGAACGCCATCGCAAAGTTGTTAATATTGATGACCTCAATGCTGCTTTCTTTATTGCACAAGGGAATCCTGATGTACCTGTTGTGACCTTTGCAATGGAGAATAAGAAGGCTGATGTTCATCCTTTGAAGTTTGAATTGTCTCTATTCGAGACGCAGGTTTTGGTCAATACACCACAAGGTATACTAGAAATTTCATCGGGCCTGCTTGGGAGGCACAATATTTACAACATTTTGGCTGCTGTAGCTGTTGGAATTGCAGTTGGCGCCCCATTGGAGGACATTGTAAGAGGAATTGAAGAGGTTGATGCTGTGCCGGGTAGGTGTGAGTTGATAGATGAGGAACAGGCTTTTGGAGTAATAGTGGACTATGCTCATACACCTGATGCATTGTCCAGACTTCTTGATTATGTGAGGGAACTTGGCCCAAGGAGGGTCATCACCGGTATGTGTTTTATAAGCTGTGCCCTTTCCTTTTATCTTTCCATCATAACTTTTTTTGTGATTTATTCTACTACTAAAAGGTGCCATGGTTGCTTGTTGCTGATTATTCCATTTTTTTATATTTATGGTGTGTCAAAGCTACTATTGCCATATAGAAGTATCTACAATTTATATACATTTAAAGCAAGCATTTTATTTGTCATGGATTAAACGAATAATCCATATTACTGAGAGCAATTAATAACACGAAATAAGAAAACAGAAGTAAGAAATTACGCCATTTAATGTTTTTCTCTCAATGCATGAGCTACGTGCACATAGTTCGCTAAAGAATTGCACACTATCAAAGAAGAGAACTAATTTATTCTTGACTCATGCCTCTTCGTGTTTCTCTCTACTATGACACCCAAACAGGGCTTGCCCAAATACCTTTTATGTAGTATGAAAATATTAAGGTGACCTAATGTATGTGCGAATTCCAAAAGTACCCCTTAGGTCGAACTAGGGCCGGGGCTGGTTAGAACCAAACCGAACCTGAATTTCGGGTATTTAGTAAATGAAACCGTTGAGTCCAAATTTAATTATGGAACCGTTCGAGTTCGGTTCCATTCGGTTCAGTTCGGTTTCATTCATTCTTGAGTTCTGTACAGTAAGTAATTTTTTTAATATTACAATGCTATATTAATTAGACTATACATGTTCAATCTTAACTGAGAAGAATATTATAAATTGTATATAATAAACTTATTTATATTAGAAAGTAAAAAACCCTATTTATATGGATAAATAATTCTAAAAGGAAAGATTTCATAAAAATTATACAATCAACTATTAAGGAAAATAATTCTATACTATTGGAAAAATATCATAGAGATTATTCTTTTCATATCTTCAACACCCTCCATCAAACTCAATATGGTGTAGCAGCAATCAAATTGAGTTTGAAAGATAAATCGATTAAATCAAATCTTCAAAATTGCTTGTATGTCAATCAAGTCGAACAAATAACTTAAAGTTGATGATAATGAAAAATTATAATCCACCAATCTAACAAAACCATCACCAAGACTTGAAAGAGAAATTAGATTTCAATACAGGTTGGAGAGGAAGAAGGAACACCCATATCTACAAGTAACCAATGCATCCACTACTAAACCAAATTGGTGCAAATTTCAAATTCCAACTTGAAAAATACCAAATGAACTGGACGCAAATTTCAAATTCCAGCTCGACAAATACCAAATAAATTGGATACAAATTTCAAATTTCAGATACACCGAACCAACACCAAACCAAATTTCAGATGAACTGGACATATACTAAACCAAATTCCAAATGAACTTGACCAAATTCCAGATGAAATTGACATATACTAAATCAAATTCCAAATGAAGTAGACCAAATTTCAGATGAACTGGACATATACTAAACTAAAGATATACATCCGAAAAGAAAAAAACATTGGTAGCCGGACAAGTGGCTTAAGGCCGCTTGCCGAAAACGAAATTCAAATGTTAATTTGTTTATGATCGAAACTGCTCTGATACCATGTGAAAAATATTATAAATTGTATATAATAAACTTGTTTATATTAAAAAGTAAAAGACCCTATTTATAGAGATATAAATAATTCTAAAAGAAAATATTGTATAATAATTATACAATCAACTATTAAGGAAAATAATCATATACTATTGGAAAAATATCATAGAGATTATTCTTTCCATATCTTCAACATTAACTCTTCCAAAATAACTTAGTCCAATCTCATGATTTTTTTGCACATCTCTTTGTTGAGTTCTTCGTGGATTTAGTGAGTGTTTGACACCCATTTTAATGGGTTGAAAATTTTTGGAATAGTGATTGATAAGAGAATGTGTGGTGGAAAAAGTAATGAAAAATTTTAGATTTGCGTGTAATATTATTTTATTTGGAGAATGTGTGGTTGAAATGAAGAAATGGAAAAAAATGAGAAAGAGAATTGATGCCAAACAGGGGCTTAATTGTTAAAATCACAGGAACAAGAGGAGGAAGATGACGAGTTCATAATAATAGAACGGCAGAAATGACACTACGGTAGAATAAGGATTTGGGTAAAATTTAGGTCAATTTGATTAAATTGAGCTTGATTAAAAATTAGAAATAGTAAAATCATATTTTGGGTTTGGACTAAATTAATTAGTTAGCAAATTTATTTTAAAAAATAAAATAATTTGACGTATTTAAGATAAAAAATTTAAAAAAATTCGGGGGATTCGATTTTTATTCGGTTCTTGGTTTAGAATCGAGAACCGAACCGTACTCGTTAGTTCTCGAATCAGATACCCATTTAAGTATTTAACTTAAGAAGAACCATTTGGTTTGGTTCGGTCCAATTCGATTTGAAAGTTTTGTCCAGCCCTAGGTCGAACTGCAGTCAAGGAGATAAGTGTACAATATATTAGACTTCACACATATAACATTATCCGCATTATATTCACCAGCTATTAGCTAATCTTCTACCTCTGGCTAGTTAATAAACTACTAATGTCCTTCATAGTTTTGGAAACACAATCATGTGCCATTTATCGTCTATTTGTCAACTCCACTATTAAGTCTACTTTTCTTGTAACCCACCACTTCCTATATATGTTTTGTGATGTCAAATATACTTCCTTTACGATATTGAGCTAATTTTTCGAACCCCTTAGTGGATGAGGGAGTTACAACTACTGAGATACAGTACAACTTCTATAAAATAATAATATTGAGACCTAAAAAAATTATTATTTTAAATGGGTTATTAACTTATCGATAAATGAATATTTATTAATTTATAGAGTATTTTATATTTCTACTATAATACACTTAGGAGATTTGAAAAAAAAAAATTGAATATGGTGAAATTCAAAATTTAATTTGTAAGCACACAAAAAGGCAAATACATACATACATTAAAGAGGAAAAATTAATGTACACGCATCGATTTCAAAGTTTAATATCTCGAAAGATTAATTGATCAAGTAATTTTAGTCTCCGCTACAGAAATATGATGGATGTCGAGCACCTTTTAAACTATCCTATTGAAAATGAGTAATGATGGAATCTTTCACCGATGAAGATATTATTCAAGGAGTACTCAATCTATCAATGGTGATCATGATTCAGATGATAATTGTGTTTTACCAACCGTTTCTTCAAAAAAAGCATTTCAAGCAGTCGTAACTTTAAATAATTATTTTATACAAAATAAAAAAAAATATGCCAAACGTACGTAGTATGTGCATTGCAAAAAATTATGGATAGAGTTAAGTTTGATTTGGGTGCAAAGAAAAAATAAAAGACTTTAGATGCATATTTTTAAAAAGCGGCGAATTGAAAAAAATGATGCCAAATTAAATGTTTGTTAATTTGTATTAGTATGAACCTTTATGAATTTAAGCGGTTATTATTTTATATATTCATTGGGTCTTAAAAGGATCTCAAAAAAAAAATATTATCTTATACATTTAGGGGGATATTAATTGAGTACATTGGTCCAAGTCGGGACCGAAGAATTTTATTATCTAATTGAAATTATTAATTTATTGAACATTCATTTATCAAGGTTTTACTGTAGGAGCAGGAGGATGATCTTAAGTCCTGAAGTTTAAATATTGAAGTTCCTGGCAAATGTAATACATGGGTGAAGCATGGTGATAAACATATAAAAGCATATTCATCAGTGCAAGTGCTTATGGGCATTTACAATAATTTAATTGAGTCTACAGGTGTTTGCTAAAGGTGGTTATTAGGCTGTCCTATCTTTCTTTAGGAAGCGAAAGCCACCTTTTATTCTTGAGGGGTAGAGTTGGACACTGACCTGTACATGTTTAGTTGAATAATAGCTAAAAGTATTGTGGGGGGCTAGACGTGGATCCTATTCATTAACTAAAGAATATGTAAACACCGTGAAATGAGGGAATATTATGCCTTACCTCTGGAACTCCCTATCAAGGCAGGAGAAAGAAAGAAAAGATATTCTATTACAAGACAACAAATATTCCCTATTTGGGATTTACTGCATTTATGCTACTCAAATCATTTGTACCATTACTCTTTTGTTTTATGTTGAGCTCTATCCTATAAAAGTACTCAAATTCGGTCAATCTTGACTCTAGGGATTTTTTTTTTTTTGCTCTCGTTTTGTGAACTGCCTAAATAGATGAAATGATTTCATTATCCCAGCTTTAGCAATGGGCCTTCCATATTTGGAGGCTCATCACTTCAACTAATAGGTTGCCCAAGAGCAATATATAATAGATCTGAAAGAAGGGTACCTCAAATGGTGGTCACTGTCGACGTAATAAATTTTGTCAATACAGAATATAAGACCATGCAAATGAGCAGACCCTTATCTGGATTTTAAATCCTCAGGTTGAATACAAAATCTGTCGCAGAAGGAATAGAACAATAAAAAAAGTTGTTAAAGATTTTGAAAATATATTTCATCACTGGCAGAGGATAGTAGCCGGTGATTTCCAGATTGCTGTTCACTCAGAAGTTTTCCCAAAATAGATTGTTTATCAAAATCAGTTTTCCTTCATGATGTGTTAGTGGATTCCTTTTTTGCTATTTGGAGCATTTTTATTCCAAATGTGACATTACTAGCCTCAACACAAACACAAACTTAGGACCATTATTATTGCTCATATATTAGCTCAAGTTTTTGTGGAGAATTATCTATTTCATCTTTGACTTGATTCTTATGTGCCTTCTGAAGTTTTTGGTTGTGCTGGAGAGAGTGACAGAGGGAAGAGGCCCATGATGACAAAAATTGCAACTGATAAAAGTGACATTACAATCTTGACATCAGACAACCCAAAAAATGAAGATCCTTGTAAGTATTTCAGGATATGTTTTGCTCATGTCACTGAATCCAGTAATGTATTTTCGTTAGCTCTCTAGAAATTTTCAACTAAGGTTCAATTTTTTGGACATATTAAATATTCTGATAAATTATGGCTGTGCACCATTTGAAATGTTTTTCTTGATGTGTATCACAATCTTGACCCAAAATTTTAGAAAACAGAAATTATTTGACTAGTTTACTCATATTGGACTGGTGTCACTCTGTATACCATCCCACCAAAAATTAAAAAAGAAGTGTAGACTATTTTATTAACAAAGAGGCAGTTCCTTATCCTCATTTTTTTTCCTCTTTTGTACAATGATATCATCAGTGCTCGTGTAAAAACTGAAATTAGTGTTTTCTTCTTTGAATGCTGAAGAAGTATATTACTGATCCCAAGTCATTTTATTTTCACCAGTGGACATACTGGACGACATGTTAGCTGGTGTAGGATGGACAATGCAGGATTATTTGAAACATGGAGAGAATGATTACTATCCACCTCTCTCTAATGGGCATAGGCTTTTTCTGCATGATATAAGACGAGTTGCCGTACGGTGTGCTGTTGCCATGGGTGAGGAAGGCGATATGGTTGTAAGTTCTCAATGACCGTAATGCCTTTCTCATATTTATTCAAACATTTAGAAGGTGATAATGATTATCTGCTAAAAATCTTGTCACTGCAATCTTCTGCCATTTACATTGACGATTGCCGCAGGTTGTTGCTGGTAAAGGCCATGAAACACATCAAATAGAAGGTGACAAGAAGGAGTTCTTTGATGATAGGGAGGAATGCCGAGAAGCACTTCAGTATGTTGACGAGCTTCACCAAGCTGGGATTGATACAAGTGAATTTCCTTGGCGGTATGTTGTTCTAGATTTCCTTGTCTATTTAAATTTCACTTTGCTTTTGTAAGTCTTATGAATCAATCTTCTGAAATGAAGTAATAATTCCAATGGAACATATGAAGCTGTGATATTCATGGTGCATGTTGGGTTGACTGCACTGTACTCGACATGGCTGGACAATATGATTAAAATGATTTTATCTTCTTTTTCTTCGTTGAGATGATCTAATCCTCTCTGCAAAACATAAACTTGAAAGGGTCTAAGAAATGTGTAGAAGAATGTTGATGAAGAGTGTACTCCAGTGTAAAAATAAGTAGATAAAGAAGAAAGAAAAAATAGTTTTATGATTCGTAGTTCCATGAATTGGTTTGATGATGAGCTTGTTTGGCAAAACTAATTGCTATCTTATGAGCTGGGACCCACAAATTGTGTGGATCAAAATTCACGAGATTTGTGGTCCCCAACTTATTAAATAGCGATTTTATTTTTTTTTGTCAAACATGCTCGATATCCAGTTCTTTCTCGTGAGAACATGCACTTAGGAAGTAGCCTAAAAATGAAATTATCCATGCTGAATGTCGATTTGCTTTCTATAACTGCTTGCCTTCTTATGTTGCTGTAGGTTGCCAGAAAGTCATTAATGTAACTCTAGGAAATCCTCTGCGTAAGCTAAAGGTATCTTTTGGTGGTAAGTTTGTTTTTTTTTTTTTTCGGATGTCTCTTCGTTGTTTCTTTTTGTACATAAGATTCTCAGTTTTGAGATTGGGCTCAATCCTTTTTGTAGGATGAACATAAGATATGTGTGGTGAGGTGGATTTGGACTGGACACTAATAAAAAAAAAAGTTGAAATCTTGTCTATTGTACCATTTAATTCCGTTCAATATTGCTGCCAAGCATGTCAACATTGTAAGAAAGTTGTCTCTTCTGTATAATGTAAATCGATTTTGTCACGTATAGGTTAGTTTTTCGAAGTTCATCTTGTATTGAATTATATGTTGTAGATCAATGCAAAATTGATTGAGTCTTAAATAAATCGATTTCTAGTTAAGGTAGTTGGGATTCTCGTGTTAGTCAATTATTTGTACCTTAAATAAAAAGAAACTAATATTAGATATCGTGTGACGTTATTAATAAAAATTATGTTGCTTTTTAATCCAATACCTTAATTTATATTCCACACGAATAAAGTGATAAGCAACGTATTTACTGTTGGATTGGATTTTTTTTATTTTTTGAACAATCTGTTAAAATATATATATATATATATATATATATATATATATATATATATATATATATATATATATATACAGAAATGATCTAATGAGCACCGGTGCTCATCTTATCCTAAGCACCGATGAGTTGGCACATTAATTCATTGGTGAATAAACGATGCTCATCTTATCCTAAGCAATCGATGAGTTGACACATTAATTCATTGGTGGATAAAGATTTTGTGAGTTCCAATCCACCAATGAATTAATGTGCCAACTCATTGGTGCTTAGGATAAGATGAGCACTGGTGCTCATTAGATCATTTCTGATATATATATATATATATATATATATATATATATATATATATATATATATATATTATTTCAATCTAATTGATCCAAGTGTAAATTTTTATATATAATAATAAGAATCATTAATCCATTAATGGCTTTTTATTCACAAAAAATCTCAAAAAGATCAAATTCATAGTTAAAAAAAATATTACGACAGTTCAAATGTATAAAAAAAAGCTAATAATTGCCTTACTGAATAATTATGAAATCTATAAACTACAAAACATGAATTATTTGATTCAAAATTCAAAAATTATTCACCTGCAGAATTTATGTTGATTATTTGTAGATTTTGAGATGACAAGAATTTGTGTTTTGATTTTTGATTGTTGTTAGGTTTCCACTTTTAGGGGGTTTTTATTTTTTTGAGTTGTAATTTGAAGTATTTATTTTTATTTTCTCATCTTATACTGAGTTTCCAAAATGATCTTAATTTTAAGAGTATTTGTGTAAGTTATCCTTCTATGTTCATTATAATAATGGGTGGGCCTTTAAAATCTCGACATCAATATAGTAAATGAAAAATAGTAAGTCGTTATAATTAAATTTAAAAAAAATCAGAATTATTTACGTTTGTGGGTCTCTAGACAAATATCCTTAAAATCAAAAATATTTTAGAAGTAATGCTATATGACACAATCTAGGTCATTGACGATCCACTTTTAATTGTTGAATGACATTGTGATGCATTTTGATCGAAAAATTAGAGGTGACTCCCATTGCCACCTAAATAATTGGATTGGTTTTAAGTCCAATCCAAACTCAACTCAATATGTTCAGTTTGACAATAATTCAAACCTAAATCAACCCATTCACGATTGAAACCCAACCAAATGAAAGAATCCATCAGCATTGGTCTCCTCAAATCTATTGCCGATCGATTTTAATTCGGCATAGGTAGTTTCCTCTTTTATTTTTGTTTCCAATAATTTTAAATACTCATGACAAGTCGGCTACGATGTGTCAACACCGTGTCGAACATGTTCGACAATAAATAATGTACATGTCACCTAACGTGTCAGCAAAATGTGCAATACAAATCGAACATCGAACACACGGAGTGTGTTTGAGCCACATTATTTTGGAAGAACGTATTTTGGAATAGTATATTGATGGAGAATGTGTGGTTGAAAAAGAATGACATGTTATTGATGTGATGAAAAATATTATTTTATTGAAGAATGTGTGGTTGAAAATGAGTAGAAAAATGAAAATGAAAATTTTAGTGTGACTCCAACATGGTCACGATAATACTTTCTAGCTCAAGACTTTCCTACAACCCCAGGCGATAATCTCACTAGAGGAAATGGAACTTTTCTACCATTTCCAAGGCCTCTAAGGGCATTTCTTTTCTCTATTGGATGTTATGGGCTATTCTGCTCAGTGCTCAATATGTTTTGGCCTCTTATGCTTAATATGAATGTTTTGAGATTTATTTAATCACGTGACAATCTCTTAAAAAAGAAATCACATAAATAGAAACAATATTGAAATAATAATTAAATGAGATTTATCACTCAACTCGATCAAGTTTTATACTTTTTTGAAACCAATAAAATGGTAAATAAATCAAGATATAACGAAGATCTGACTTACTTTAGTTATGTCGCAAATGAAAATAATATGATATGATATGATATGATATCATAATTAAATGAGATTTATAGTTATTAACTTATTATATTTTCTCAAACTTTCTTGAATAACCAAAAAAATAGAAAGTATTTATATAATAATTAAACAATGTTCAAGGTTCATCACTAAATTAGATACAAAATCAGGCGAATACCATAATTCTATACTTGTTCCCTGCCAACCCCATAATTTCCCACTTACCAATTCACTACTTCCCACCCAAATACTGATCAGATTGAAAGCTTCCATAGGCATACATAAAAATTAAATATTTTTATTCCATTTAGAGAGTGGAACCCAAGAAATAAAAAAACTGACTGAAAGCTGTATTAGCCACTGAATTAGAGAAATAGAAGTTGGGGTTAAGTATTTTTGTGCGAACTATTTCTTCTGCTGAGATATGGTATGACTACTCCATAATCAAAGAAACAGAAAAATAGTTTATTTTGATATTTAATATTTTCTGTTGCATTATTATAATGCTTGTGTTGTTAACTGTTGTATCGTAGTTTTCTGGGTTTCAAGATTCTGGGATTTTGGTTTTCTTTTATGTTTTATTTTTTAATCAAGACTGGAGTGTATTGGATAGTATTAAGTGTAGAAGAAACTATGATCTACTTGCACCAAACAATCAATTAAAGTATTTTTGATTTATTTTTCTGAGAAGTATCGATCATATTCTTCAGTTGTAGTTTACATTGATATGATTATCAAGAAAAATTGAACTGATATTGATGGCTTCAGCTTAATTCTTTTATTGGTTCTTGAGAAAGATTTTATCTTGTTTTGAAGGATAACATCATTTTTGCAGTTTCGGTTTCAAATATTGTTTTATAGATCGGTATCACGGGCTTAAACTAATCGTTTACTGCTTATGATTTCTCATTCGTGCGTGCTTAAATTTTGGGTCGGAGTTCCCTGCAAGAGACTGGCTTTATCTTTGAAACTAATGCGGATTTCATTAAGGGGTTACGTAATTCTCTCCAACATTTTTCAGGTAGCAAGGGGCCAGGCAAAAACTAACTTAAGAACTCAAAGAAGTGCTTTTGAGTTTTGACAAGAATATTGTGGTATGATCCCTTGTCCCAATCGTCCCTTTGGAGGAATAACATTGATGTAGTTTGAATTTTCGTTTAATCACTAGTTTGTGATGTTTTATATTTGGCAGTCGGTGCCTACACGATTATGAATCCCGACAAGACATTTCAGCAGATATGGGAGTTTAGGAGTCGAGAGGATGATGTTGACTCGTCAAGTGATGATTCCAAATCAAATTCGAGTCGTGAGCCAGTTCACAAGATGCATAAGTTAGTTCTTGATATTGTTTTGCCTGAA
Source organism: Fraxinus americana (assembly GCA_035079005.1). Taxonomy (NCBI): domain Eukaryota; kingdom Viridiplantae; phylum Streptophyta; class Magnoliopsida; order Lamiales; family Oleaceae; genus Fraxinus; species Fraxinus americana. The sequence continues at coordinate 32,849,943 of CM068720.1, read as the reverse complement.
AAAGATGAAGTCAATGATACTCCAACTAATCAAGGAAATAATAAGCTCCATACGACCCAGTATGTGGAAGGTGTCAAAAAGAATGCAACATCGAAAAGGAAGAAAAACGTCGTACAAATCAAGACAAGGGGACATTCTGTCAAAGAAAAGAAGGGGGATGGAAATCTCAGGACCGAAGAGATGGTAATGTTGGATGATTTTAAGAACTTCACGGATTCCTTAATAGGCGAACTTAAAGTTGCAAGAGAGAAAATGTTTGCACGGATGAGGGCCGAGATGAGAAAGTTGATGCTTACTTCGAGGCCAAAAAAGAAGGATATTGAATGTACTCGGAAGAATGAATCCCGGCCTAAGCGTCGATCTGAGTCACGTAAAAAGAGTAAAACTAATGTGGCTTCTAATACAAATGAATTTCCGAAAGTTGTTGAAGAGGGCGTAAACCACAACCAAGTTCTTGAAGTGACTACAACAAAGGAGCCGAACAAAGGTAAAGGTTCAGGATTACCTACAAAAAAGGCAGAGGATTCAGATCAAATGATGTCTTCATCGTACTTGAGTTTGCCTTCAAATGATCATATTCAGCCAGCAACAGCCTCGAATAAACCAAGCTCGGAAATAGAGGCAGGAGAATTATTAAATGGAAAAAATCACGTTGGATTTCCGGGATTCCAACAGGAAGCACAAATCAGAAGTTTTTCTCACCTATGTTCCAAAACTATGGGTTTCCGTGGCCTACATTACTCTCAAACATCGAGCGTTGACATCGGCTTCCCATTTCCACTTCATCAGGGTGGTCTGGACAATAGTTCGAATATATCGAATCAGACTTTTTCCGAGAATTCATTCATGGATAACAGCATAGTCTCCACTCGGTCGAACAATGGCATCGGAAAATTTTCTGGGGGAAGTCATGCAATGCCAGAAAGCTCTTTGGTCAACAGCATTAACTGCAATGGGAAATATAAAGCCGATGGAGAACTTGTGTCGGGGAGAACTCAAGATCTAAAAGATGGCCGATTTTAAATGAATTAAATCGAGGAACGAACAATATTTAGCAATCAATGACTACATTTGATGACTTGAATTATCCGTCTAGTGATTTTTTTTTGTCTAAGAGACCATCGGCGTATGAATCCCGCGCCTATTTTCTGGTTCAATCCTATCAATTTTCCCAGTTAAAGCAGGTTTTGCGCATATATCTATGTAAAAATTCATATGCAACTTTAGTTATATAATCGTCGATTTAAGTGAATTCTTGTTGTCGGATTTCATTTGTAGGGTGGTTTGAGCAGTGAAAATGTTCCATCGATGTTGCATGGTTCGCGCAATTGATGAGAATTCATAATGTTTGTCTATACTTAAAAAGTTACTTTTCAAGTAACATTTCTTTGTATAAAAACTTTCTTTGTTAAGCTTAGCCGAACATGTTGTTAATCCGTAATGCAGTTATCGTCTCTTTTTTATACGATTTAATTTGCAATACTTACTAACACCTTAGTCTTTACCTTTGTGTGTATAATTCTTTCAATTTATTGTTAAGGGTGACACTTAAGTTAGTGTTATATCTTTTAAATTTAGCTTTCGAGAGTTTGAATATTCAGTATTTTATGAATGTTACATTATTTTTTTCTTTGTGGATTAGGTTCCATGTTTTAGCAGTTATTGTCACATGTTTTTGTCTGATATAAGGGCATACAATTTGGCTTGACGTGTCCATCATGTCTAGTTAGATGTAGATGTTGGGCACATATGTGTCCTCTTGTATGTCGCGTTGTCGACTTAAAAGTATAATATTTATCATGACCGAATAGAACTAGCCCATTTGGAAAGGTCTTTATAAAGTAAAAAATTGTTTATGAGATTAAAAAGTTGTTTTTGAATCTATTTGAATAATTTTTTGAAAATGGAAACTGAACAAACGTAACTTTTTCAAAGAAAAACCTTTATGAGCATAATGCAGCTTCTTCAAGCTAAAAGCCTTGTCCAACTAAAAGAAGTAGAAGAAAATGCAAAAGCTCTGCCAAAAGAGCTCGATAACAATGTGAGCATGTACATTTATCCGTTAAAAACCTTGTTATATATTTTAAAATTGAACAAAATAATAATTCCATCTCTTAACACTACTCTCTTTATTAATAATATATATATATATATATATATATATATATATGTATATATATATATACACACACACACACTAGTAAGACGCACGTGCAATATACATGTCATAGTACAGTTTGCTATATGATAGCGTAAATAAAAAAATATTTGTCTTACACATTAATTACGTTAAATTTAAAACACTTCAAATGATGATAGTTGACAAAAATAATATTAAAAGATTTGATTCAAAACTTATTTTCTAGACTTTGCGTTTGAATATATCTCTGTTCTTTTTAAAAAAAGACAGGGCATAGATGATTAAGTATCGATATCCTGTTAAAGAGATAATAAAGTTCAACCTAGCCCTCATTTTTCTACCTATTGAGGTAAGACATTATGTCTCATTCATCTCATACTCATATAATCTCCAATTGCATGTATCAGTTGCACTAATATTTAATTTCTTTACCAAGACCCTATGCAAGACTATGTAGTCAAGAAAAATTAATTAATGATAATACAGTGCAGAATTTAGGACAAATCAAGAATCTCTATCAGTACTAAAATTGCAATACAACGAAAACTTCCATCATAAGGCAAAAAGAATGACAAACGATCACATAACTTCATAAATTCCGTCGAATATCTTTTCAAAATGTTTTAATGATACTGTACATTAAATCCATTTTTAAAAAACAAAAATACTCCACTTCATAGAAAATGTTTGTCTATCAGCACTGCATGTTGTAGGATGATTCTTTTGAAAATCATTGAATTCTTTCAATATCTATTTTGACATCATAAAATTTACCCCTTTTAACGGTAAAAATTGAAGAAAAATGAAATAGAGAGAAATTGGTGTGAGTGGAGGTTGAAGGTGGGTTAGAAAATAAAAATTAACGATTATAATTTTACGTTTAATAATTTAAGATAATTTTTATATTTAAACTTAATCGACAATATATTTATTATTATCACATTTTAAAATTAAAAAAAAAAAAATAAACCGGTCCAAATTGATATTTATATCATGAAATATCGAATCAAACGAAAAATTGTAGAAAAATAAAGTTCGAAAAAAGGACATTGGAATGATGTTGGAATTGAAAAAAAATATAAACAATCACAACTTTATATTTCACAATTAATGAAAAAAGTAAAAAATTGTTTATGAGATTAAAGAGTTGTTTTTGAATCTATTTGAATAATTTTTTGAAAATCATTTTGTTTGACGAAAAAAGTTTTTAGAGGAAACTGAACAAACTTAACTTCTTCAAAAAAAAAAAAAAAAAAAAAAAAAAACCTTTTTGAGCATAATGTAGCTTCTTCAAGCTAAAAGCCTTGTCCGACTAAAAGAAGTAGAAGAAAATGCAAAAGCTCTGCCAAAAGAGCTCGATTCGATAACAATGTGAGCATATACATGTATCCGTTTAAAACCTTGTTATATATAGGGCTGTCCGTAAGTCGGTTCGATTCGGTTCTGAAGATACCCGAACCGACCCAAAACTTTCGGGTATTTAATAAATGGACCCGTCGGGTCCAAATATAATTATGGAACGGTTCGGGTTCGGTTCGGTTCGGTTCCGTACTATGATCAAATTTTTTAATATTTACAGCAACACTATATAAATACAACTAATGACATTCCATTCGTAACTTTTACAAATTAACGTAGCCCAATTCAAAAACATATAAATAACTAGCCGTCCAATAAGATTAATTCAGTGTATACAAATACCAAAAAGTAGATATTAATATTATAGCAAAACTACATAAAGTATATTCATTTGCTTCAAATTAAAATGGGTTAATGGGTTTTAAAAATGATTTGGACTTTAAAATTAAAATTATGAAATAATCTGATTTATTTAATTAATTTGCTAATTTGTATTAAAAAAATAATATAATTTAATTAATTCAATATAAAAAATAAAAAAATTATTTAGTTTCGGTTCTTATTCGGTTCTTGGTCTAGACCCGAGACCCGACCCAAACCCATCGGTTCTCGATTCGAGTACCCGTTCGGGTATTTAATTTATGAAGAACTCAAGAACCGCTCGGTTCGGTTCGGGACTTTTGGACACCCCTAGTTATATATTTTAAAATTGAACAAAATAATAATTCCATCTCTTAACACTACTCTCTTTACTACTCTCAAATTGATTCACTTTGGACAAAAAAATTTTAAAAAAAATAATACATATATATTAAGTTTTTATTGCCAAACGGTCCTTGTGCTCCAGGCACACGAAACTAAACAGAGTTGTTTTCAACTGAAATTCATCAAACAACAATAATAATAATAATAATAATAATAATAATAATAATAATAATAAAGTGAACTTGTTAATTTAATTTGTCGGTGGCTGTACTTTGACTTAATTTTCAATTGAGTTATTATACTAATTTGTCATTTGTCATATTATACTTTCATTTTGTGTGAATTAAGTAACTAACTTTAATTTTATCTCAATTTAGACCACTTTATTCAATTTCATCACATTATTTAACACCAGACATTAACATGACTAATACATATTAATAATCATCTTACATGACTCTGAAAAATAATACGGAAGAAGTGATAAAATTTAAAAATTCCATTTCCCTATTAAATTTGTGGATTGAAATTAATTGTATTTTGTTGTATAATTTCTTCTCGGTATTTTTTTTAATGACGAGGTGGGATGATAGCTATTTAAGACCCCAAGTATGTGTCTAGCTTAAACAATATGATGGAATAGTACAAAATGGCTAAATCAAAGGTCACAAGGCCATATTCAAAGGTCACAAAGGCAAGTGGCCAAAATCAAGATAAAATAAAAGTACAGAGATTCAATTGATACAAATTTTAAAGTATGGTGGCTCAATTAAATATCAAGTCATAGTACAGTAACCGCGTATAGAATTAACCCGTGAAGAACTCAAAATTACACGAAAATGTTAGGACTACATCAGGACCAGTGTCCGAGATTCCTCTCTAGAAAACCACACATTCCTGTCTCCTTGTAAATTCATCACCATCCGTGGTGATGCAGTGAATAGAGAAGGAAAGTAAAAAGAAAAGGGTCATCTATTTCTTCAAATTCCACCATGAAATTTCAGATAATTTGGATGTTAATTTGCATATACATATTTTTTCTACTGATCTTGATCAGTCCGGCTAAAGTGAGAGCTGGTGATATAGTTCACGATGATAATTCGGCTCCCAAAAAGCCCGGCTGTGAGAATGATTTTGTGCTGGTAATTCTATCATTTTCTTGCTCCTCCTTTCCCTATTTAATTTTCTCTGATCTATCAAAAATTCAGTTTTTATGTTTACCTACTCAAGATTCAGTTTTAGCAAAAGCTAAGTTTAATTATGATTTGAGTGTTTTCTCACAGTATATTTTGTGATTTCTTGTTTAATTAATTTTAGATGATAAAATGTAATTTGGAGGCATATCAAACTCGTGTTCAACATAGTTGTGAGACTGCAACTGAAGCTTCTTTTGCTGGATTATTTTTTTTGTCTATTCTTGATTGTTGTCCTAATCTTGTTCAGATAACAGTTGTTATATCTTTTGCTAGGTAAAAGTTCAAACTTGGGTTGATGGCATAGAGGATGAGGAATTTGTTGGTGTAGGTGCTAGATTTGGCACAACCATAGTATCAAAGGAGAAAAATGCGAACCAAACACGCCTTACTCTCTCGGATCCTCGGGATTGTTGCAGTTCTCCTAAGAAAAAGGTCTTTATTTGGACCCCACACCCTGTTTTTGTTATCGAAAACCGTCTTTTCATTAATGGGATTATTTTTTCTTTGTTGGTAACATTGGATTTTCTTGGCTGCTTTAGTTTGTAGGAGATGTCATCATGGTGGATCGAGGCAACTGCAAATTTACAGCGAAGGCAAATTTTGCAGAAGCGGCTGGTTCTTCAGCTGTCCTCATTATAAATAACCAGAAAGGTAACAACATTTTCATTTATTGGTATAGTATATGATGTGAATGCAATTTTAAACTATTTTCTGCATAGTGCTCATGAAATTCTAAACAAGTTAAATGTGTCATTCTTTTCTCTTGGAGATTTTTTGCACTGCTGATTTCTAAGAAGGGGGAAAGACAAGCTAAGATTATTCATATAGTCACTTTTTTAGTGCTATAGCACAACTCAAACATTTTTACATTTAACATTTGAATTAGGGCTAAGCAAACTTTTTATCTTTAGCCAAATGTGCATTCTACCAGTGGGTTCAGATGCACAATGTTGTTTATCTTTAACATTGAAAGGCCAATATCATCATGAACTTTGAACTCGCAGTTGAATAATTGGATGGTATGCCTTCTGCAAATATGGTCCAGCATGTGAAATCACGACCAGATTATTTTGCAAGTTCTGCTTATTTTGTGACAGAAATGACTCAATCTTGCAGAACTTTACAAGATGGTTTGTGATGCTGATGAAACTGATCTAGATATACACATACCTGCTGTCATGCTTCCCCAAGATGCTGGTGCTACATTAGAGAAAATGTTGTCAAATGGTTCATCAGGTAAGATTTTATTTTTCATTCATAATTACATTTCAGATAATGAATTTTTATCTGGTTCATCGATCATCTTTTGTTCTTCTGTAAATAGGAAAGTGGCACTCAAGTGGCCTGTCTAGTTTCCAATGATAAATTCAACAAACTAAGCCTTACTGTCAATAAATTTGGGGGGGTTTAAATATTTTTCACCATTTTGCTCCGGTTATTGCTGAGTCTACTAGGAGATATAAGCTATTAGGTCCTTAAAAACTACAATTGAATATTTTAACTTGCGTTACATCTCCCTCTTTTAACTTGCTCTGTCAAAATCACATCATTCTTGTGTACGAAACTGAAAACAGTAAATGTCACAATTAAAATACTATATCTGTCGATGACATGAAGTCATGAACTATAAATTGTTGCACCTTGTCAAGTCCTAGACAAACTGGGGAGCGACTGTGTGGGAGACTTGTGTAATGGGCTCTGAGCTACTACTTGACCTTTGTCCTCAAATAGCAAAATTGGGAAGTAAAAGATTCATTTAGATGCCCACTGTATATTTTTAAAAGAGGTTCAGTTTGTATCATGAAGCCAATTTGGGGTACTAGATAAGTTCTAACCGTCATTTTTCGATCTGCTTTTTAAGTGACAAACTCATTATGTATCTGAGGGGTTGAACAGGTAGTTTATATATAAGACTGTCTTGTGAAATTCTATGTGGGGCGAGCTGAACAACTTTCTTGATCATTATGTCATTAAGTTTGAGGATGAATCATAGAGAGTACACTTTTAGCATCCTTTCTTCCTTTTTGACTTTAGTTTTTGTTGAAGGCATTTCTCTTTCTTTAGTTTCTGTGCAGCTTTACTCTCCGCGTAGACCGGTGGTTGATATAGCAGAAGTATTTTTATGGCTGATGGCAGTCGGTACCATCCTATGCGCCTCTTATTGGTCTGCATGGAGTGCTAGAGAAACAGCCATTGAACAAGATAAGTTGTTAAAGGTCAGCCATCTTTTGCTAGGCCTATCTTGATTTTGGCTTTGCTTTACTTAATAGTATCTAGTAGTGTCTAATCCATATTATTAAATGTGCGAGTAGGGTTTAAATCTTTCGGCACCTTTACATTCACTGTTAAAAGAATGTATCATATTCTTGTAGGATGCTTCTGATGAAATTCCAAATTCTAAAAGCCTTGGTGGAGGAAGCAATGTGGTGGATATCAATATGATCTCTGCAGTCTTATTCGTCGTTGTTGCATCATGCTTCTTAATTTTACTCTACAAATTAATGTCGTTCTGGTTCATTGAACTCTTGGTGGTTCTCTTTTGCATTGGTGGTGTAGAGGTGCAAGTCATCACTTTCTACTTAATATATATTCCTGTATTTCTCTTCAGCGTGTTTGCCTAAGTTTAAAATTTTAACTCTTAGTAAGTTTTAAAATAAACAGTAGTAAGGTAAGAGTTACTTACAAAACAACTAACCTTTTTGCTTAAACGTTAGACAAAAGTAAAATTTCCAAGCATGGCTTCAAAATGTAACTGAGAAATAACTTCTACTATTTTAGAGCCTAGCCGAACATGATCGTGGTATCTAACATCTGTACCTTTGTTGTCTGACATTGTCTCTATTGTTGGTGATCTGTCCTGTAGAAACTTGTTCTAAATTTCTAGTTTTTTGTTCGTACAGGGCTTGCAGACTTGTTTAGTTGCGTTGCTGTCAAGGTATACTAATTCAGCTAATGGCCTTTTCCATGTTTATTAAACATCAATTCTGCTAACCAAGTTTTTATACAAAGGAGAAATTGATTAAACATTTCTTCTCATTTGATGCTAGACAAACAATGTAGCTAATATTGAATAAATATAAGATTATGAAGTTGACTGGAAAGAAGTGTTCGTTGTTGCTGCAGAGAAAGAGTTGAATCGAAAAATCAACAAACTAATGCACGTCTTCTGTGAAAATTAAGTCGTTGTCGTTGTACTTCACCATGATTTCATGAGAAAAGAATAATTAAGCTCTCAAACTTCATGGATAAATCAATTTTTTCAGATGGTTCAAGCGTGTGGGAGAATCATTCATCAAAGTACCTATCTTTGGAGCTGTCTCGTACCTTACTTTGGCGGTTTCTCCATTCTGCATAGCTTTTGCTGTAGTTTGGGCTGTGAAACGCGATGTCTCTTTTGCTTGGATAGGTCAAGATATTCTTGTAAGTTTCCTGGAATATCTGAAATCTTCATTCGCGTTTCTATTTTTCCATGCCTTCCTAAATATTAGGATAGTATTTTCTACTGAATTACAATTTATCTTGGGTTATGCTTCCTTGAACGAAAACTTTCTTATCAATCAGGGAATTGCGCTGATAATTACTGTTCTTCAGATAGTGCGAATCCCTAATCTCAAGGTAATCAGTCAGCTTCTCAGTATTTTATTATGAAGGCTGTATGTAAGACTTACATGGAGCTTTTCTTGATTCTTCTCTATCACCTTTAAGCATCTACAATTGTCACATGTTTATGGCTACCATATTGCTCTTATGTACTAGATATGAATTCTATGACATTAACAAAATCTTGATTGACATCTTCCTTTAACTTGTGCTTCCGGTAAAATTATTTTTGAATGAGAAGTATTAGAACTTGTGTCTTGACATTGACATTTGCTTGCTTGACACCATTTAAATGAATTCCTTGTTAGATGCTTTAGAGCTTGTTTGGGAGGGATTAAAATCAGATTAAAATTGAAAATATAGCTGTTGGAGTTGACTTTTATTAGACGAGTGGGACCAATAACGGCTATATTTTCAATTTTAATTGGATTTTAATCCTTCCCAAACAAGCCCTTACTAAAGAAGAATTTATTTTTATTTTTTTTCCTTTGAAGAAAATGTTAAGAGTTCCCTGAATTTGTTCCTCCTCAGCTGGTAAGAATCCTAGACCCGTGCAACCATTGTTAAGAAGCTGTATTTCGTCCTGCTTGGAAGTGGCAGTGCAGTAGAAAAAAAAAAAGGAAAATGGTCGAATCTTTGGACATCTTGAAAATACTATGAGGTGCTTGAAAATTGTCAAAATTCTTGAATGGGAAAATCTCCATGAATATATTCCTTATTATACTATTCAACAAAGCTTTACTTGGATGTATATTCAATAAATTAATATTTCGAGCACATTATGTTATGGTAAAGAATTGCTCCCTCTTTTTTTGGTCCGTTCACCCTCTTTTCTAGTGATAACTGCAACATAGGGTGTGGAGTATCTTATCATACCCCTCTAATGCATAAGCCAGTATATGATTATAGGATCTTGAATACAATTAAATGAAGAAATTTAGGAGTGTATAGTTAGTATGTAATTTACATGTACTTGAAGAGCATGTTGAAAGCTCTATTAATAATAACTATAGGCGTTCCATGTGATTGAGTTGTATATATAGTCTGTTTGAACCTCCCCATTTGAATTGTGTATATCTAAGAGAATAAAAAATAATTTTCTCCTTTATATTGATGGAGTCTATCTTGCAAGCTATCACATTGTATACTACCACATAAATATCTCAAGATTTGGTCTGTGAAATTTTTATCCCTAATACATGGCTGTCCATTTTCTATTAATGTATACACTTTGATTGAATAATACTTCCTTTTGCATTTCAGGTGGGTACTGTCCTTTTAAGTTGTGCTTTCATGTATGATATCTTTTGGGTGTTCGTTTCCAAGAAACTGTTCCATGAAAGCGTGATGATAGTGGTAAGTAATCATTGAACTTCGAAATATGTTGCTTATACAAACCAAATTGTTTTCATGGAGATGACGTGATTTCAACTGTTGATGTTATCTCAGGTGGCTCGTGGAGATAGAAGTGGCGAGGATGGTATACCAATGCTTCTGAAGATTCCACGCTTGTTTGATCCATGGGGTGGCTACAGTATCATAGGCTTCGGTGACATCCTCTTGCCTGGGCTTCTAGTAGCATTTTCACTTAGGTTTGAGTTCTTAATCCTTTGAAGTATTTGCAATCTTTTTGGTCACTCGATTCTCGCAGTGTCATTCCGTCTGACGTGTTACAAAGTTATTAATTTGCTGCAACTCTCATTTATCCGGGCCTAGGATTGGCCAAGGAAGAACATAGCCGGAGATCCAAACTTTTTCTTACTAATGTATGTTATTACTTGAAGGTATGATTGGCTAGCAAACAAGAGTCTACGCGCGGGATACTTCTTGTGGGCAATGTTTGCCTATGGATTAGGTAAACAAAATATAAAAGTTACCCAAGCCACGAGAACTTACTGATTTGTCGTTTCTTCAAAACATTTCTATCGTTGCCAAAATCGTTTAGTAGTGAGGCCACTTTCGGGATATTAACTTTTTGAAATATATGGCAGGTCTTCTTATTACATATGTAGCGTTGAACTTGATGGATGGCCATGGCCAACCAGCGCTGCTTTACATTGTCCCTTTTACACTTGGTAACTTTTACAACCCTATTAAAGGGGAATTGTCTGCCTTTGTTGTTTACCTGATGGCTGATAGCACTCTTTTTTATTTGACTCAGGCACGTTTCTGGCACTGGGGAAAAAACGAGGCGATCTGAAGATTCTGTGGACGAGAGGGGAACCGGAAAGGGTCTGTCCACATGTTCGTCTTGAATCTACTTGAGAATCACTTTGATAAGATGAGAAAATTTCATCGTGTAATCATGTAATCCTAGTTATAGCATTACACATATCATATTAATGATAACTTGAAAATCAGCAGTATATAGTCCTGGCAAGGCTTGTTAGTGTGATTTGAAATGTTCTTAATGGTATGTTTGGTAGGATGGTTCAAATAGCAATAAGAAATTATATTGTCCACTACCACATACCAAACATGCCCTTTAATGTAATGCAGATTTAATGAGTAGCAGAGCAAATGTGCACTCTTTTGCAAGTATGATGTATGTTTGGAACATAAGAATGTTACGTACAGCATTCGATACTTAGTAGTGTAAGAAGCTAGTCACTTAAGCACGTCTTGCTGAGCCTTGCTCCATCCTACTACATGTCGCCCTTAAGCAATGCAATAGAGCATGTTTGGCAAAGTTTATAATTGCTTATAAGTGGTCAAATTTCTTTTTTTTTTATTTACACGATCCATAGGAATCACAACTTGTCGTTACTTTTACGATCATGATACATCTACATCATTCTTTACATTCTTCCACATGGCACCATTACATCATTTGATTTCCCCAAAAAAATTTCACACCACTCCATGTACATTTATAATTAGAGAGAGGCTAGGTGTACCGGGGGTGGGTGACAAACACCCTTACCGGCCTCTCACAGCATAGGGGGCTCACATTTTTTTTTTGAATTTTTTATTCATGTGGGGCCAGCATGATGTGAGAGTTTGTCAACTTTTTTGTCAAATTATTTTTGTACAAGTAGGATAAATCTTATAATTATCCTTATTTCTATTCATTTTATTTACACATTTTATAGAAATTCACGAGTTATAATTTAATAAAAGTTTTTCCAAACATGGTTTGACGTGTACATCAAGATCCTATGACAATTTATCGGTTGGCCTTTGATTTCAATGTAATTACTAACACGAGAATTGTATTCATAATTTGTAACTTTAACGGTATCTTTTCAATAAAAATTAAGAATGCTATAAAAGTAATAGGTTGGGATGACGTTAAAATAAATAAGTTGGGGTTGGACCGGGCTCAACCCACATAATTTTTTTGGTATTATTTCTTTTTTCTTTTTATGTAATTTTTTTTTTCATGTGTAATTTTATTTTGTTTACATATTAGCCCGATTTTTAGTCTGATCATGAATCTGCTCCTGGTTATGAGAGAACTAATTGATAAATGGTGCAATTTTGCCATTTTAAAAGTTAATGGTTCCCATTGTACCAATATTCAAAATCGACAAGAAACCATCAATTAGGATAAACGGAGTGTCTTCAACTGAGATTTTGATGAATTTTAAGTCTTTCTAAATCTAGGTATCATCAATTGAGATTTTAATGAATTTCAATGAAATCCTTTAAAATTTATATGTTCATAATAACCAGTGAATTTATAAGGATTTCATTAATAAATAGATTTTAAAAGATTTGGATAGATTTCAAATTTAAAAATACATTTAGCCCTTGTTAAGTCCTCAGACCTCATTATCTTCAAAATATATTTTTTATCTTTTATTTTCACCACACATTCTTTAATAAAATAATATCACACGCAAATTCAAATTGTTCCCTTATTTTTTTTAACCACACATTTTCCATCAAATCACTATTTCAAAATGCACTTTTGACCAAAAAAAAAAAAAAAATGAGGCTCAAACAAGCTCTTAAAAATTCTTTTGAAATTTCAAGAAATTCTTATTTATTTTATAAAAATTTATTCAAATTCACGAAATCCATTAGAATTTATAATCTTTTAAAATTTATCAATTTGAACAACCATAAAGGGAAATGCTACTATGCACTCTTTCTTGACATAGTAAGTGTTGATTGGGTGAAAGTTTGTCAGAAATTTAAAATGTAACGTTGTCACGTGGTACAACTTAAACGATGATGAATAATGCTGTTGAACATGACCATTTTTTGACTTAGTTACTGATCCCATAAAACGCCCAAGCACACTATACGTAGTAACGTAGAGTTCAGTTTGACTTTATAATTGTAATCATATAGTTTTGTTTCATAAATCGATCACAATTCGATCCAATAACAAGGAAAAAATGTGGATTTTTGGAAAAAAAGGGGGGCCATCACCATCAGGATTCTCAGCGTCCTCAACAGCTGAGGAAGTTACACAAGGAATTAATGGCTCTGGCCTCGCTGCCATTATCTCAGGTCCTTCTATCACGGGTTTTTCTTATAATCTTTTTTCACTTTTTGCTAATATATTTAATATTGATCTGCTTTCATCTGTCTGATTATGATATAAAGTTGCTGTTTTGATTATTTGATTTTGTGGGTTTTTTTGATTAATAAATGTTTTGTTAATTAGTGTTTTTTTTAATCTCAATTTGTAATCTGATTGTTTTTCTTGGTTAGAAAATAGTTTTGTGATTATTGGTTTCTGGAAATGGTATTTAATGATTCTTGAATGAACTGTAGATTTCACAACTTTTTTTTTTTTTTTTTAATCTCAGTTTAGTCTGTATGAATTCTAATGCAAAATCATAAATTAAAATTTATGGTATTAAATTTTTATTTTGTGAAATTTGATATTGATGGTGAGATGTGAAGTATTAACGATTGATCAAATGGTATTTTATTATTCTTGGATGAGTTTTATGTTGCAAGGATTCCTATGTTTCCGAATTCAGTTGGTATGGAGTGTAATAGTCATTGATTAAATTCAGAATTAATTCTTTGTAGGCTTTGGGATGTGAATAACAATATCTTATGGTGTCAACTCATCAAGTGATGGTGAAGTTTTAGCCCCTGTTTGACAACCATTATTTAAAATCTTTTTTCTCTACATATTCATTTTCTGTTGAAGAATGAAAAACAAATGCAAGTGGACTGCCACCTGGACAAGGCACATCAGCAGGATTACCACGTGAATATTCCACATCAGCAGCTCCAGCAAGAGGTTTCAGAAGCAAGAAGAAATTGCAAGTTGCATAAAGAATATACCATAGATGCCGGATAAGGAGGTGTGTGGAAGATGTACATTCTAGAATTTGTATACTCCATTTACTCTCTCTCCAATTCTGTTAGATAGAAATCTGTTAGGAAATTATTGTAGCACTCAGTTTGTTATACCATTTTCTTGTATAAATATGATGTAAATGATCCGGTTCTAGTGAGAAATAATATTCAACATTTCTTCTCCATTGCTCTACTGTTTTATTCATAACTTGAATTCCATTTTGTAATATGGTATCAGAGACATTTTAACAATGGCAGATGAACACAGCACAGACGTGCAATCTGCTACACCTCAAAATCCAAGTCTGAATCCGAATCCACAGCAAAATGCCCCCATACCAAACCATCATGATCCTACTCATCTTCACAGCCCTTATTATATTGGAGGAAACGATAGTTCTGGAACCATACTGGTTACTCACGTTTTGGACAGTACTAATTATTATGCCTGGGCGAGATCCATAAAAAGGGCACTCAGAATTAAGAATAAGCTTGGCTTTATTGATGGAAGCTTGGCTGAACCAACAGATCCCAATGATGTTCTGATGGAACATTGGCTCCGTTGCAATGATCTTGTTATTGCCTGGCCGCAAAATACCATGTGTGTTGAAGTAAAAACCAGCACACTATATGCAGACACCGCTAAGGAGCTCTGGCTGGAGCTTGAACACAGGTTAGGCCAGCAGAATGCACCTCGGGTCTATGAGGTCAAACAGGCTATCAGTACCTTGATGCAAAACCAAGATGATGTGAGTGTTTATTTTTCGAAGTACAAGGCTCTCCTTGACGAGTTGATGAATTATGAATCCATACCTAACTGCACCTGTGGAGGACTTCGTCATGTCATTGATAACCAACAAAAGGATTGGGTAATGCGGTTCCTTATGGGACTTAATGAATCTTACAAAGATATCAAAGCACAAATCCTGCTTATTAAGCCATTTCCGGGATTAAATGAAGTCTACTCTGTCATACAACAAGAAGAAAAGAGAAGGCAGATTTCAATGGATTCTCCCACTACTGAATCAATGGCAATGATGGGAAGAGGAGCTCGAAATCAGTACACAGCTAATCGAACTACCAGATATTTTTGCACTCACTGTAAGATTGCTGGTCATTCATTGGAGATATGCCTTAAAGTCAACAGGCCATTTTGCTCCCACTGTAATATACCTGGTCACAACATAGACAAGTGCTTCAAGGTTCATGGTTATCCTCCAGCAAACAAGCCACACAGCAAAGGAAGATTTGTTGGCTCTTCAGCTAATCAGGCTACTGGAATACCTATGCAAGAACACAAACATATTGAGAGTACTGGAAGAGCTCAATCTCCCATCTCACAGGAGCAATACAAACAGCTGATGACACTCCTCAGTAAACAGAACACTTCAACCACAGTTCATTCAGCCAATCAAGTTCGATCTGATAACAGTCCTTGCACCAACGAGGTTCTAATGCCTACTCTATCTGGTATATCTCTATGCCTTTCTACCTATGCATCAAAATCCCCAGAAAACACGCCGTGGATTCTTGACACAGGTGCCACAGACCATATGGTCTGTGACATCACTTTGCTCACTAATATTTCAGCACAAGTTAACTACTCTGTGACACTTCCAGATGGCAATAGTGTTGCTGTCACTCATATAGGGACAGTAAGAATCTCTGAAACACTAATTCTGCATGATGCACTCTGTGTTCCATCCTTTTCTTTCAACTTAATTTCTGCTAGAAAGTTAGCCACTTCCTTGAACTGTTGTCTTATTTTCTTGTCTGAAACGTGTTTCATTCAGGACCTTTTGACCTGGAGAACGATTGGAATGGGTAAAGTGAGATCTGGCTTGTACTACCTGCAGCAAAGGGGAACCTCACCATCAGCTTTCTTTGATACCTTGACTACCAGAAACACCACAACAGCTGCTGCAACAAAAACTGAAGACTTTGACCTCTGGCATTATAGATTAGGACACCCTTCATCTGCTGCTCTTGAGTTCTTAGGCAGTAATAAAACATCCATACCTTGCATGATTTGTCCCTTAGCCAAAATGCATAAGCCACCTTTTCCTGTTAGTCAACATCAATCAGAAAAATGTTTCGATTTAGTTCACTGTGATCTTTGGGGACCATGTAGTACGGCTGCCTATGATGGCTCAAGATACTTCCTAACAATAGTGGAAGATTACAGCAAATGTACTTGGGTTTATCTTTTGAAAAATAAGTTTGATGCTAGCACTGCCTTACAGGGTTTTTGTAGCATGATTGAAAACCAATTTGAAACCAAGATTAAAGTAATCAGGAGTGACAATGGTGGGGAGTTCAATATGAAAACATTTTTCATGAAAAAGGCATCATACATCAAAAATCATGTGTTGAAACTCCTCAACAAAATTCAGTCGTAGAGAGGAAGCACCAACACATTCTCAATGTCGCAAGGTCGTTAAAATTTCAAAGTGGAATCCCCACTAAGTATTGGAGTGATTGTGTGCTAACAGCAGTCTATTTAATAAATAGGACTCCCTCACTTCTCTTAAATCATAAAACACCTTTTGAACTTCTTTTTAAAATCAAACCAAAATATTCTCATCTCAAGGTTTTCGGCTGTTTAGTTTTTGCAACTACCTTAGCTCAGGGGAGGCATAAGTTTGATCCAAGGGCTAGGCGATGTGCATTTTTGGGTTATCCATTTGGAATGAAAGGGTACAAGCTACTTGATTTAGAAACTGAAAAGGTTTTCGTCTTAAGGAATGTTACATTCCATGAAAATAATTTTCCCTACAAAGATCAGCAAAATAAAAATCAGCCAAATGCCAAGAAAATATCTGATTCATCAGACTTACCTTTTCTGCCTTCTGTCCAGCCTTCAAATACAGATGAACACCATTCAGTTAATTCCCAGAGTTTGCAGCCAGAACAATCGTATGACAATAATAAAACGTTGTCATGTGACCAGACTTCATCACCATCAGCAACAGATTCTAATCCCACAGACTCTGAAAATGAACTTGATTCAGAACCACAAAGTCCATCAAGGCAACCAGAAAACACAAACTACCATCTGCCAAGACGTTCCACCAGAACAAGAAAAACACCCTCATACCTACAAAATTTCATATGTCAACAAGCCAGCTCATCTACCCAACTCCAAGAGTTTGAAGGTCAGAAGATTCATCCAACCTCAGGTAATCCATTTCCAATTGAAGCAACCATTAGTTATGATAAATTGTCACAAGCACACAAAGCTTTTATAACATCTGTCACATCACACATAGAACCACAAAATTATAGTGAGGCACTAGAATCCCCAGATTGGTGCAAGGCTATGAAGAACGAAATTGATGCTCTTGAACAAAATCACACTTGGTCAGTCACGGATCTGCCACAAGGAAAGTCAGCCATTGGGTGTAAATGGGTATTCAAAATCAAGCACAACTCAGATGGATCAATAGAAAGATACAAGGCACGACTAGTTGCAAAAGGTTACACTCAACGGGAAGGCCTAGATTACCACGAGACTTTCTCACCGGTAGCCAAAATGGTCACTGTCAGGAGTTTGCTAACGGTGGCAGCTATAAAGGGGTGGATCCTACACCAATTTGATGTGAATAATGCCTTTTTGCATGGTGACTTATGTGAGGAAGTGTATATGGAATTGCCTCCAGGTTATTCGAAAGCATCTCAACCAAAGGTGTGCAGGTTACTCAAGAGTTTATATGGCTTGAAGCAAGCTTCACGCCAATGGTATTCAAAGTTATCAACCTTCATTACAGATTTGGGGTTCGTTCAGTCAAAAGCTGATTACAGCTTGTTTACCAAGTCACAAGGAGACTCATTCACTGCCATCTTAGTGTACGTGGATGACATCATTGTGGCAAGTAGTGATATGAGATCCATCAATTCCTTAAGGCAACTATTGAATGAAAAATTCAGAATTAAAAACTTAGGAGTATTGAAATACTTCCTCAGAATTGAGATAGTGAGATCAAAAGAAGGAATCATGGTGTGCCAAAGAAATTATGCTCTAGACATATTGACAGATTCTGGAATGATTGGAGCTACACCATCAAGAATTCCCTTAGAGCAGAATTTGAAATTATTCAAAGATGAAGGAGAGTTGCTTAATGATCCATTCATGTACAGAAGACTCATTGGAAGACTCCTCTACCCAACTGTAACTAGACCTGATCTATCCTATGCAGCCCAGCTCCTGAGCCAGTACATGGATAAGCCTAGGATTCCACACCTTAATGCAGCACACAAGGTGCTGCGGTACATCAAGAGAAGCCCAGGTCAGGGGTTGATGTATCCATCCTCATCAACGTTGCAGCTTCAGGCCTATAGCGACTCTGATTGGGGTTCATGCCCAGATACTCGAAGGTCCATTACAGGATATTGTATATTCCTAGGATCCTCCTTAATTTCATGGAAATCGAAGAAGCAAAATACCGTTTCCAGATCCTCTGCAGAGGCAGAATACAGAGGCATGGCAAGCACCTGTTGTGAACTAACGTGGCTGCGATTTTTACTCAAAGATTTAACAGTTTGTCACCCACAAGCAGCCCGGCTATACTGTGACAATAAATCAGCACTTCATATTGCTGCAAATCCCATATTTCACGAGAGAACCAAGCATATTGAATTGGACTGTCATCTAATTCGAGATAAGATTCAAGAGGGAAGTATAATCACAGAACACCTGAGAACCAGTGTGCAAGTTGCTGACATTCTGACTAAAGCATTAAACTCATTTAGTTTTCATTCTCACTTGGCCAAGATGGGAGCAAAAGACATCCACTCTCCATCTTGCGGGGGGATGTTGAAGAATGAAAAACAAATGCAAGTGGACTGCCACCTGAACAAGGCACATCAGCAGGATTGCCACGTGAATATTCCACATCAGCAGCTCCAGAGGTTTCAGAAGCAAGAAGAAATTGCAAGTTGCATAAAGAATATACCATAGATGCCGGATAAGGAGGTGTGTGGAAGATGTACATTCTAGAATTTGTATACTCCATTTACTCTCTCTCCAATTCTGTTAGATAGAAATCTGTTAGGAAATTATTGTAGCACTCAGTTTGTTATACCATTTTCTTGTATAAATATGATGTAAATGATCCGGTTCTAGTGAGAAATAATATTCAACATTTCTTCTCCATTGCTCTACTGTTTTATTCATAACTTGAATTCCATTTTGTAATATTTTCAACCATATTCACACCATAAAGATTAATGTTATTCATTCCCAGTGGGGTTACAAACACAATCTAAGTGGCTCTAAATGATAGGTTAAATGAAAGGTGAAACTAATGTCACCTAAACTGTGTTTGTAACCCCAGTGAGGATGAATATCATTACTCCACCATAAAATATTCTGCACGTAAATTCAAAATTTTTCCCTACTTTTTAATCACATATCCTCCTAAAACTCGCTATTCAAAACATTGTTTTTCCCAAATAATAGTTCTCAATTGGGGCTTACTATGTTTCGGAGACTATAATTTTATGTTTTTTGGGATTTGCCATTAATCGGGATCTTGTTAAAGATTACAACGAAAGCATCTCCATGATACCAACTTGTGGTTTAATTTTTTAAGAGTACTATATCTAGAATTTCCATGATACCAAGGATACCAACGAAAGCATCTCCATGGTATTTTCAACTGCATTTGGTTGCTCAATCTATTGCTTGAATTTGGAAGACGAAAACTAAAACATGAGACTAAGTGGCTAAGCTTAAAAAGAATAGAAGTGATTTTTCCTAACGTAAAGACTTATAAAAATGCTCAAACATATTTGGCAGAAAAAGTTACTAAACTTATACAAACTTGCTCTAATTTTTTGTCCATGGTTTTGTAAGATGTACTGTCAACTCTTCTTATTATTAGCACGTGAGGTGACAGCCTTATCTTCTTTGTTCCTTCTAGATCTACAGTTCAACACTATGTCGTTGCATTCAGAAATTTTGAAGTTGACAAGATTAGATTAACCTCGAGAGATGGATAATTAGCTATTATGTATTTAATTCTTCCGCTCATCTTCACCATAATATGTTTCTTAATTATCCCGTACCCCGCCAGATTCAAAAATTTAATATAGTAGCATTGCTTCTTGATCATAGACATAAAGTTGCTTGTAAGTTTTTTTAGTATTCTCCGAATTCATATGTAGTTAATATGCCACAGTCATCCTGGTTTTTCCCCTTCTGTGGTTACAAAATTCATAGCACTGGATACTCTTAAGGCTTGTGAAAAGAATCCGAGTGCACTTTTCCTTACTTTTGATGTTTATCTTCTGCATAATTCAGGAGCATCCAGTGGTATTGGCACAGAGACTACAGGGGTCCTTGCCTTGCGTGGTGGCGTTCATGTAATTATGGCAGTATTGAATATGGACAGTGGTAGACAAGTTAAAGAAGCTATAATTAAGGAAATCTCGGATGCTAAAATTGATGTTATGGAGCTAGATAGTAGTTCTATGTCGTCTGTTAGGAAATTTGCATCAGAATATAAGTTGTCAGCTCTTCCTTTGAACATTCTCATGTGAGATTACTCGTTCACTTACGTACTAGTATATAAAGTATAAACAGTACATACCCTTGATGCACGCTATTTCTTATGGTTACCTGTTAGCAAAAACTTGCATTCTTGCTCGGTTGAAAGTAATAATGCAGGGGTTATGGCTCCACCTTTCATGGAATCTGAAGACAAGATCGAACTGCAATTTGCAACTAATCATCTAGGTGCTTTCTCTATTAGTTTTCTTCTTATTTTTGAATGTTTCATTTAATGTTTGAAATCTTTCGATGTGGACCTGGATTCTATGTTTCTTTTTCTTTTTTTCCTTATTTGCGGTGATGGTCGATCACTTCAGATATCCAATGCTTGATGTTTCACTGTTACTTTTAAGTATTTCTTTGTTTTCAAACATGTTTGAATGTGCTATTTTTTCTTATTTTTGAAGTAAGACTTATCTTCCTGTCAAAATGAATTATTTATTTTCAACTTTAACCAATAAAAATATTATTTATTAAAACTTACTTATATAAAAACTAATTAGCTCAGCCAAACATGCTCTTATTCAATATGCATTTCTATCATCGCATAGCTATACCTCTCTTTAAAACTCTTATTAACCTCCTTTTATTTGGTAAAAATAATCTTCCATGCTGCTTGTATTTCTTCTTGCGAATCAATTTGTGCATGTTTGGAACGTGATACTAGATAGGAGTTGACAATTCTACAGGCAAGATTTAACTTTGTTTTCTTCTTTAATGTTGTGTACATTAGAATCCAACCTTACCAGACAAGCCATATGGGTTTAAGGTGTTTCCACTTTAATGAGATGAACTCCAAAAACAAGGTGCAAATGAGAAAATTCTTTACATTCTGGTGCAGGGAACTTTCTTTAAACAAATCTTTTATTGGACAACATGAAAAAAAACTGCTCGTGAGAGTCAGAAAGAAGGAAGGATTGTCATTGTTGCATCAGAGGGTCACCGGGTAGTTTATCGTGAACTAATTCGTTATGATAAAATCAATGATAGATCAAGGTAAGTAGTGATTAAAATTTTATCTTACTTTTCTCAAGATTAACCGTGTTATTTAGTCCCATGCAATGACCAATTTATAACTAAAAGAATTTTAATTTTTCTTGTATTTTACATCTTTAGGAATTGGAGCTTAAACAGTTATAATCTAATAAAAGTATAGTTTAAAGCTGTGAAAATTATTTAAGTATAACATAAATCATGAAAGGAAGAAATCTAAGAAAAATGGAATAATAGGGTTAGTTAGAATTTAGAAAATGGCGCGGAAACTGAATTTTGTACTGCTGGTGCTGTTCTATTGTTCTTTCTCTTTCATGGTTTTGTGTGTGATGTCCAAGTGGTGAGTTAAGGAGTTTGCTTCCTGTTAATCAACCTATCCATTTGTGAAAATTGAAGAAAACGTTGCTACTAGAAAATATGTATTGTTTAGATTCTTTGACATTCCATATTTAATTTAGGTTTGGCTGTTAAATCATCAGCAGGACAGAATAAGACAGAATATGCATACCTTTTAGTGATTTCTTCATCTAGTCCCAGTTTTCATAGAATAAATGTTGTCAACCATTGATTTTGGATAATATGTATATATTCAAACTTTATTAATTAACTAGTCTTTCACCCGTGCGATGCACGGTGCGATGCACAAATTTATATTAAATGATAAACAATTATAATATGAGCAACATATGCTAATTGAGAGTTAGTTGCCGTTGTAGCATCCTAGTCATATCTAGCATGAGATTATCATGTGATAAGACCTATGAAATTCATTTATTTTTTGATGATATATATATTTTTTTAGGACAGGTTCTCTTTTACAACATGGAGACAAAAATAAAATATCCACTTAAAAGAAAATGAACAAAAGGACAAATAAGTCATGATATTTAGAGCCCAAATGTGAATTTTCATAACCCGGATAATTCTGAAGCAAGTTCTATCGCTTACCATCAAGAAGGCTTTGATTTTCTTCCAGGTTTTAAGATGCGCTTGAGTTGTTGCCCTTCCGTTCTCATTACTCTGCAATGTGTAAAGAAAATCTTCAGAAGCTAGAGCAAAAATGCTTGGATTCTTTCCTTGATATCATGTAAAAGTTTGGGAACTCAGAGGCTAGAACGGAACATTTGGTACAAATAAACAATAAGGTAAAATATAGGGAGGAACGTCAAAATCAGTACTGAAAAAAGTGAAATTTAATTGGAAATAAAATCAATCAAATGAAATATACAAATTAAATGAAATACATATACATATGGACCCGTAAAGTTGCTGCAAAGTTTCTGTAGAAGTGGAAGTAAGACGAATTGCAAGTTGGAAGGGAGCAAACCTCTGCATGAGTAAATACATATACATACAACATAGATACAGATAGAGAGTATCTAAATAGTGATGTTCATATGGGTTGGCCGGTCTGACTAACATAACAGAGACCTTATATACCTGAAATTTAGTAATTATTCACAGTAGCTCTGTAAAATATAATATTTCACCAATGAGGTAACGCAAACTATATATCAAACGTTCCACTGAAAATCAACAAAACGTCTCTAATAGACTTCAAAATCTCAAAAAGATCCCTGCAAATCACACATTGCATTCCAGTATTAGATTTCATGAATACACAAGTTCATCAACAACCATTTCCCCTTGAAAGCAGAAGAAGTTTTGCTCTAATGGTCAATTGAAAAGCACACTCATTCTGAAGGGTGAATAAGAGATCAAAATACCTACAGCAACCTGTTCATCTCAAGCGTGGTCATTTATTGCTACTTGGTAGTCTTATCTAAAGACTGACTATTAGATTTCTGTGCAAAGACAGATGTTTCTTTTGTTCAGAGCCATATAAGAAAGATACTTCATGACTGCCTAATGTTACAAAAGTAGGGTAGGTAGATGTGTTACAAAAGTAAGGTAGATGGTTTTCATTAATGTTTTTTTTATTTTTTTCAAAGTGAGGACATTGGTCTGGTCATTGGTTTCATGGCCTTTCTGAATCTTCTTTTTAGCTTTAAGTCTATTTCAATAATTTCATCTGATGCCTTTAAGAGATGCATTTTTGCATTTGGTGGAGTGACCTCTTTGGTGGCTGGGTTGTACATCTTGTTTTTTCCTTGATAAGCAACTGAATCATTTCATTCAGTAATTCCATATTGATTAATATATTCTCAGTTCCCAATAGGCATATTACATTTTCTTTCCACAATAACAGTCACATAAAATTTTATTCTCAATCTCAATTGAAGATACTATCTATGAATCTCCAAACATTACTATATGATATATCATAAATCTTTCTTCAATAAAGTACATTACTTCTTAGCAGTAAATACAATATCTCCCTCTTTAAATACAACAATTTCAATAGCAATAGAAGTCATGCCATCAAGCTCTCTAAATAACTCAAAATTATTTTTCCTTCTATAGCCAAGAAACATTTTCAATAACTTTACAATATGGATCATCTCATTCTGCTCAGTCAACGCCCGCATACAAAATTAGATAAGAGGGCATACCTTTTTCTCCACCAACCATTGATTTGTTTATTTTCTCTCCTCTATTAGTCCCACTCTTCGAGATAAGCTCTACCTTGCAATTTCTGTTGGAATCACAAGAAATACTTGGCTTTAGATTCCGCGAAACTTTCATTTCTAGGACTACGCAACTACCAATAATTAAACTAATAAAAAATAATATCTGAACTTATAACACATAGAATATTGAAATCCTCTACAACACTCATTAATGCGGGCCCACAATTGGAAAAAAAGGAAGGAAAACAAATAATGGTGATAACTACAAAAAAGGAAAATGAAGGAAGTGGAACTAATCACTGTTCTTAGCACAGTGATTCAAATACACGGGGGTCATGATGAAGCAAATAAATATTATGTGGCAACAATGAAGCAGTGTTTCACATCAATTTCAAAATGCAAATAATATCTACGCCAAAATATCATAATGGTCCCGCTCTCCATCGCTGGGAGGAATTGTTGTTGGGCAACCATTCCTTTAGCAATGTTAATCCTCGATTAACTTGATTTTTTCTCTTCATAGTTCTTCTAGTTTTCATTTCTATAATTTTGATCTAAGACCTCTAATTTGCCAAGAAAAAGAGAAGGACATAGGAGCTCCATAAGTGCGAATTATGGGATTCACATCAATATTATAGAAATGAAAATTATCTGCAATCACAACTTGTTAATTACTTTTCCAAAATAAAATTCACTGACCAGTAGTACCTTTAACTTCTTGAATTCATACAAAGGGCATTATCTCATTTGAGTTTCATAAAAATGTCAAAGATATGTCTGTTAAAAGATTGGAGAATATGGATAGGAATTCTGCATTCATAAACCTCTCTGGTGAAACTAAAAGACCCTGAACATGAACATGAACCGGGAAAATTTCTTAGTGTTTAGGTCCATATCTAAAGGATAAAGTGAGTGCTTATAACATTTCAACAAATAATCCATCAAAAGATCCATAATGGTGTGAAATGGTCTTAAACAGAACCAACTGATATAGATGCATTTACATAAACATGAAAAAAACCGTTATGTTGCAATCAAGGACTTAAATTTAACCTTTATTGCTACTTCTTGTAGTAACCTGAGGTTTTTGCAGCCTCCTCTTGCGTCTGAAACAGCCATCAAGAAACATCACGTTTATAAAAATAATCATAGATAGACAAAAATGCATACGTATCCATCGACGCTAAGAGAGAAAATACCTGGATGCTACACAAAAGACCACCCGGAATTGAAGGAGGCAGCTGTTTCAGTTGATCGATCATCAAAGCCACTAAAGGACTCACCACAAGGGTGACTCCCTGCAAGATCAACGCAGGCAACTGATAACACAGCGACTTGCTAGAACCCGTTGGCAAAACCAACATTGTCGATTTCCCAGAAAGCACCATCTTTATTGCCTCCAACTGACCATTCCTAAATGAATTATACCCATGTGTGAACTTTAATAACTTCTCCAAATTTCCATTGGAGGCCTCGTTTCGTACACTTATTACAGCCTCCTCAATCGATTCACTATCAAAATCCATACTTTCCTCTCTCTCTCCATTCTCCAAAACCAAACCCTCTCCAAGAAATGGCTACCAGGTAAAAGAGTTTCAGAGGCATTATGATAATTTTGGTGGTGTGTTGAAGTATGGATTTGAAAAGGTAAATTGGAGAAATTTGGTGGACGGATCTGGGGATGGCTTCGAAATGAGTTTATTATGGGAGGTTTTGGAGTGGGTTCTGTAATGGGTTTTAAGTTTTTGGTGGAGAGTTTGAGTTTTAAACCGGGACGGGAAGTGGTGGGGTCAGCGGCTTTAATTTTGGTTCTTGATCGGGTGGAAGATAGACAGGTGGGCCGCAGTGGTGGCACTGCCGACAGAGGAGGTGTAGGTGTCGGAGGTGGTGAGTGACGCGGTGGTGTGGCAGAGATATGAGAGCCGTCGGAATCCGCACGAGGAGGCTCTGTCCTCCGCACGCGGAGGATCTGGCATCCGCTTGCGGAGGCGATGACCTCCGCACGAGAAGGATCTGGCATCCGCTTGCGGAGGCGATGACCTCCGCACGAGGAGGACAGAGGCTCTGTCCTCCGCACGCGGAGGATCTGGCATCCGCTTGCGGAGGCGATGACCTCCGCACGAGGAGCCTCTGTCCTTCGCACGCGGAGGATCTGGTGACCTCCGCAAGCGGAGGCTTTGTCCGAACCAGCCCCGGCAAGCTGAAGCTCAGCCTCCGAGGGCCTTCGCGTTGAGCTTCGCATCCATGTAAAGCGACTTCAAGCCATCATTTTCAAGCTGCGTCTCCGACTTCCTTAATTCAGTCGAGATTTCACAATTTTGAGCATTTGACCCACCAAAAGGTATCACGGACACACTACTTTTAAATATCGGATTGAAAAAAAATGAAAACTCAGCGTAGATTGAACAATACAACTAAAAAAACCAGAAGTTATAGAAGAGGAAAAAATCGAAACAACGAAGATACAAATTGAATCACAGAACTAAATCAATTTGTAAAAAAGGGGTATGGATGTTGTTTAGAACGGGTTTGTTTTCGTATGTGTGAAAAATGAGATTCACAAATAACTACTCACGTTCAAACATCGTCGACGGTGCGAGGGCTCTACACACAGACAGAGAGAAGGCTCTACAAAGATAGAGAGAAACGATAAGAAGGTAGTCTCAGGTTTTGAAAATGAGATAACACTACGCCAAGCGCCACAAAATTGGTCAAAATAAGTTTCATATGAGTATTATTTTTGGGAGGGAGCCAGCCAATAAATGCACAAGTTGAATTTGAAAAAAATACAAAAGTGGGACCCACTACAATTCAAAAGCTGCGGCTCTTAAGTACTTCGTCACCGTAGATGATTTTTTTGTGGGTCGTTGACTAATTGACAATGAATGGTGGAGTGACTTGTTTCAATTTTGTATGCCATTTTACCAGCTTTCATGGTACGGATTTTCTTTTCTTTTTATTTATTTATTTTTTCCTTCCCTTAAGCGGGAAATTGGGTCAACATTTTAGGCGGGAAACTATCCTTCTTTAATATAGTAAATAGATATTTGACTTAGGTTTATCTGATAAATTAATATATTCAGCCATGAAAACTGAAAGAAGAGTGTAATAAATATCTATACAGATACTTTGATAATTCATACATGTTTCGCTGGTAATAAGTTCTAGTGGACATTAATATGCAAACCTTTTCTTGGTGTCTTTTATAGTCTTAGTCTTTGTAAAATAAAAAATATTGATCTGAACTTTTGCCACCTGTACAACGTTCAGTAGTGATAGCCTCCACCTTGTCATTGAACATTTTTGGCTAAAGCTTAAAAAGTTCTCTTATCAGTAAATAAGATTTTAAAAAATTATTTATTTCATTGGTTAAAATTGGAAACATGTAAGTTACTTATCTTGACAAAACTATGAAAGTTACTTTCGAAATAGGTAACTTTTGCATATCCTAACATTTTGGAAATAAAAAGTTACTTAAAACCTTAGCCGAAGTTGCTGCTTAATGTATATTACATGGTTAGCATTATCTGACCTTAGGTAAGCATGATATATGGCTTTTTACACTAAAATCTTATATTTCTAGTTTTCTATATTTCCTTTTGCTACTTTGATATCACTTATTGCTTGTATTATTTCTTTCCAGTTAATACAGCATACTTGCTTATGGACAGTCAAAACTAGCTAATACATTGCACGCTAAAGAGCTTGCAAGGCGCCTGAAGGTAATTTTCGTGACTTGGAAATCAGAAAATGTATAATATTATCGCATGAAATAAAGTTTTTATTTGTACATGTGTTTTATTTGCAAGTGTATCTTAAAAATCCCCTTTTTAGTGAACTTCACAGTATCTTCCGAAGTCTGGAGAAGATTAATAAGATACCTTTTCGATTTTCTACATGCATGGTTTTCTTTGATATATTTTCTTGTTTAAACTAAGCAAATTTGCTAAATAAGATGGTTCTAAATGCTGGAGAAATTTTTTTATAAACATATTTGAATAAGTTACTCTTCTTTTTTACTTAAAAGTAACAAGAGTTAATTATTATGATTGACCAATAAAAAATTATTTTATTTTGAAACTCATATACTTGGGAAGTAAATTTTTAAGCTTAACATGCTCGTATTACTGATGGTTGGTCATAGCAGCATCTGTAGGTACTTAAAATATGTTGTTGAAATTTGTACGAGAATCCAAGCTGTCTGTCTTGATGAAACTAACATTATCTTTTCCGACATACATTGGTGAAATTTCTCGTATAAGTCTTGCTAATCATGTTTGTGCTTAGAAGTTAATTTTTTGTTTTAGATTTTTAGTTTCATCATTGGTTGTCCATTCCTTAATTTTGCTTCCAATGGACATTTTAACCTTCTGCGCCATCAGTCTATTGTAATTTGGAAAACTGTATGCATTTTATTGCACTATAAAGGCGCAAGAACCTGAATTGTTTGGGGGTTTTTGGTCGTCGTGTTCACAGCTCACCAACTGCTTTAAGCATGTTTGGCTAAGCTTAAAAATTTTATGTACAAGTTTCAAAATAAATAATTTTATTTATTAGTTAAAGCTAGAAGTGAGTGATATTACTTATGTCGTCAGTAAGGTTAAGATTCATTTGCAAAATAGTAATTTTTTACTTGAAAGTAAGAAAAAGGTAACATATTCAAACATGTCTGGAACACAAAACTCACTTAAAAAGTAACTTCTACATTTGTTTTCCTTTAAAGCTTAGCCAACATGCTCTGACATACCTCCATACTGCATATGAAAAACATGGGTAGAATCAGAATTAACATCTGTCCTCGAAGGATTGTCTTTTGCATTATTTTACCGTATATCATTAGATAATTTCAAATCAAGGAGTAAAAAGATTCAAACTCGTTTCTTGAAAAATAAAAAAAGAGGCACAAAATGTAGATCTGAAAACTACACCATTAATGTAATTTTGGCGCATGCACACATTGCACAAAAAGTCACCTTGGCCGATGTGTTTTGACATTTTCTTTTCACAGGTGTGACCAGCTGGATCGGACAGTTGGTATGTCGTATCGCACAGTTTTAAAATATTCCACAAGTATGTTTAATCTTTCAATTCATGTTTGGTATGTCATATCGCACAGTTTAGTACACAAAAGTAATTTTTGCATATAATTTGTAAGTAATTATACAAATGTAATCTACGACACAAAAGTAACTCTGTTTTTTTTAAAATAAAGATTCTACAAACTTTTCTCATCGAACCCATTCTTTATTTGTTCTAGGGAGCAGCAACATCATGCTATGTTGCGTTGCATCCACAGGTGAAGGGAGTGAGTGGTGAGTATTTTGTCTATAGCAATAGGGTTGTGCTACTTGTACAAGTGGAATTATCCATAGCAATATAGGTAAACCAAGTTCACTGGGCAGTGATGCAGAATTGGCTAAGAAATTGTGGGAATTCAGCTTCAGCTAGACAGAATCCAAGTAGTTTCATATTCTGTTACCATACTTTATAGTTGGGAAATGATGCAAAAAATGGTTCTTCGTCCTCTTATTTTGCCTTTTTAATTCGCCTTGTGCAAAAAAAAAAAAAAAAAATTTAAAGTAGATAATCGAATATTTATTTTTTCGATTTACTTTAGTTGTGAGCTTGAAATATGCTTCCCTTTTCTTCTCCGTGCTACAAGTACAAGAAGTCTTCAGCAGGTCATCAGAAAAAAAAAAAAAATTCAGTTACTTGATGAGCTCTCGACCTTCTGGTTGTTGCAAATGTCGGAGAGAATCCCATGTGCATGAACGAAAATCCATTCTAACTTAGGATCTCGAGTAAGGGAGCAAACTTGTAATGATAAGAATAGTAGGCAAGCTTTAGAACCTTGTCAAGCAATACACGAAAAACTCTTTTGTAAATATGAAATTCACAAATGAATAACTCTAGGAACACTTTTAAAGAAAAGAGAGGAGAATGCTTTTAAGAACTAATTTACAGAACTGTGAAACCTCTTCCGAGTACCAAATATAGAAAGATAAACCATTGAATGCTACAACGACAACAAACTAAGCTTTTTCATGGTCGACTGCACAGATGCTTTTACGCCACTGTCAGTTAATTAGAACCTGTGAAATCATAAGCCCCTCAATAAACTCCAAACTTCAAATCTAAAGAAATCACAAGCCCCTCGAAGAACCCCAAACTTCAACGCAGTGCTGATCCTTTCTTGTCACGAACATTGTATTCCCTCCAAAATCCAAGTTGGTTATACGGCTCCCTCCAATATCTTTTGCACGTCCCATCATGTTCTTCCGGAAGACTCTCTCCGGTAAATGACCTTCCTTGTTTTGCGTAGAACCAATTTGAACCTCAGACCACAGCTCAATGTTTCCTCCTTTACAGCAGAAGACATGGTTTCCATGGATTCCAACTTTACATCCAAAACCTTCTTTCTTTCCATTTGCCACCTTTCGGTCATCACCAAGACAAACCCAAGAATTATCAGCACCTATACTCCTCAAATCGGCAAAAAACACTTCACCTGTATTCACACCAATTTTAAATATCGACGAAAGTGAATTTGATACTGCTACATCTGCAAAACAATCAACTCTCTCCTTTAGTTCCCAAACTACATTCCTCGACCTTATGTCCCAAAACCTTATATTGCCTAGTACACCAGACGGTCCACTGTGAGAACCCAAGGCCATCAACAAATTTTGACTAGAAACCCATTGCAGTTTAGTGGCTGGAATCGCAGAATCTAAATCAGCGCCGAAAATTTCATAATGACCTATCTTGGTTACTGGTCTTAAACTATCATTAAGATCATATAACATGATGCAATTTGAATTTCTCCGGACGGATTCAAAGCTTGTGAATAAGTACTCAGGCGACACCCCAATGGCTTGCACCGTAGAACCAGACCTTGTGACATTCTCCCAATTCAACGTCTGTTTAACAAAACCATTATCAAGATCTATAATTTGTAACCCTGAAAAGTCTGTGGCCCCGGCTGCAGCAACTTTATCCGATAATGCTAATAACGAATCAATGGCTGTGAAATGAGTCAATATGGTGGATTTTCTTTGCAATGACCAATCAAAGGAAGTGATTTTACTACCATGAGCAACATGAAGTGATTCATACTCTGTAGTCGAGATAGCCGATGGCGAATCCCGGCCACTCATAGGTAAAACCAATGATTTTTCAAGGTTAAATGCATCAAATTGAGAAGGGTTTGATTTGGAATTTACTAATAGGTTTTCAATTCCATAAAACTGAGCCTCAAAAATCAGGTCTTGAATATCAAAAGATCTAGCTTTTGAGGGAAGATTCCCAGTTCTAAGGAGGGAAAGTATAATTGAAAAAAGTTCAGGGTCTCTATCAATAAAAGGGATTGTATTATCAGAATTGGCAATCCTGGATAATAATGATTTTGAGCCAGCTGAAACTAGGGTTTGTTTTGTGGTTTGAAAAATCTGACCACCCACATCAATTGTAATTATATTAGAATTTGATTCTTGAGGAACCCCATTTGGCCGGAATTTTGACCCTGCTAAAGGGGGCATTTTCTTGTAATCTCCCAAAACAAAATCCCCAATGTTTATGCCCAAAATCTAATATCAATCTTGAAATAAAGAATATCAAGAGCCCTAGAAATCAATACCTGGGAGGTAAGTTCCTCAAGAATCTTGAAATCCTTACAAAATAATACCCTAGAAATCAATAACTGCTCCTGCTCAAATTTGGGAGGTGGGTTCCTCAAGAATATTGAAACCCTTTAATTAATCCTCGATAAAACAGTCAATACCGGAGATCGACGTTCATACTTATTTGGTCAGGGGGCAGTCGGACCGTGGCTAACGTAGGCATACATTTCGGATACAGAGGCGATCAGAGGTGTAACTCGGCTACCAACCAACCGGTCAGGGTCAAGATCGAAACTTTTACCGATTGAACGTGCAAGAAAATTTGTGTAGCTAATCAAATTTCAAAGGTGAAAAAAGAGGTTTAAAGGGTTGTATATTTAAGGGTGTGCTAGAAAGGTGGTGGGTGGTATAGTAGGCGTGGTTGGGTGGGTTCTAGAAGGTGGTCAAAGTTTCTTGTTGTCAATGGAGGCTAGAAAATTAAGCCCCTATTTGGCAGCCCATTATCTTCATTAAATTATCATTTATTTCTCCCAATCCTCTTATCAATCACACATTTTTTACTAAAATAATATTATACATAAGTTCAAAAAAATTTCTTTTTTTTAGAGTAATATTATTCATCCCCACTGAAAATGAAAATACAATCTACGTGACGTCAATATGACATTAAATGACAGGTGAAATTAAATAAGTCATTTAATTTCACATTTTATTTTACATATTATTTAAAGATACATAGATTGTGTATTCATCCCTACTGAGGATGAATAATATTACTCTTTTTTTTTATTCCACGTTCTCCAAAAAATTATTATTTCTCATTATAATATGAAATAATAAGGACCAAACGAGCGCTAAGGGTCTCAGCCCCCGCTTGACCACCATCATTTGAGATTATAAATTGAATAGTGTTTTTTTTTTTTAAATGTGTAGTTAAAAAAAATGAAAAAATTTTGAATTTACACGTAATATTATTTTATTGAAAAATGTGTAATTGATAAGAAAAGTGAAAAAAATGGTTATAATTTTAACGTGCCGTGGGGCTTAGGTTAGTTTACAGGTTATATGACATCGCTATTAGAGCAGTCCAACGTGGGACTAATTTTTTGTCTGAATTTTGCCAAATGACAAAAAATGTAATTTTAGTTCTAGAATTAGGGTATGATTCGGTTAATTTTTAATTTCACGAAGAACCCCTTATGAATATTGGTATAATTGCCGAATTAAATTAAGATTATTCGAATAAGGAATGAAATAATTGTTCTGAATAAATCAATTGAGGGGATTATATTTAGTCAAAATCATTCATTAATTTTATTCACGTTCATAATTATCTGCATATTTCGTGGAACTCATTACTATTCTTATTCATAAATAAGGTTGATGATATTTCTAAAGTCTATCAATTAGCCACTCCGAATAGTTTTTATTTTCATGCTATTTAATATGTTCATAATTGAATAGCCCAAGCTAGATGTCTAGCTTTGAATATAGAGACTAGGGGTGGGCAAAAAAATTGAAAAATTGATTAAACCGATCGAACCAAACTTAGTCTGGTCGGTTTGGGTTTGTTTGAACCAAAAAATCGGTTTGATTCGATTAATTTTAATCATAATAAAGTCGGGTTGGGTACCCATCAATTAACCGATCCAACCCGAAAATATATATTTTTTTTTTCATTTTAAAATTCATCCTCTTAAACTTTTTAAAAAAATACAAATACAGATACAAATAAAATTATTTCTTAAATAATTTATTTATCGTCTACGTTTTTTCTACCAAAACTCCAAATTTCAAAAGAAAAGAAAGCAAGAAGAAGTGTTTATTATAAATTCCAAATTTAGATTGTATCATTGTTTTTCATTTTTGGTATAATTGCTTGTTGGTAACTATTGGATATATACGATAATTTTGAAAAAATCAACTCACTGCCATTATATATATATAGAAACGCAAATTTTTTAACTCAAAATAGATACGTAATCATTTTTAACTCGCTTTAATATCTAAATCGATTAACCAAACCAAATCGGTTCTGTTTCAATGATTGAAAACCAACTAAGTTTGTTTCGATTATGGGTTGGACTGAAAACAAAACCAATTCGAATCATGCCTAGGAGGCTAGGCCTAATAGAGACATTAACTCTTACCTAAAATGCTATTAATAAATGTGAAACACATTTACATTGTGTATTAAATTTTTAGGATGCTGGATTGAAATATTTTTTTATCGTACTGTAAAATCCGTGACATTTTACTAACATGTCCTTATTGTTATTATTTCATAGATACGTATAAATACCGTGACATATTTTAATTCAACACAAATATTTATGGTGCACTTGTTGTCAACACCGAGACCTAAAAGTATAAATCGAATTGTGTTAAGGCAGATCATTGATCTGGTGACGGATAATGCTATGGCATCACTTATTGACATTAGATGCCAACACATTCACAAAAAAAGTATATACACTTTCAAATATTTATTAATTTACTTATAAGTAGACCTTTTAAGCTTACCAAACGTGCTCTAAACTCAACTTATAATTCACCCAAATGCATGCACCTGTTCCAGAGTAACGACAATAAAAAAGCACAAGCAAAGGCCCGATTCACACAGCAAAATCATGAACCTCCTGCTTTTTGAAAATTGAAATATTTCTTGGACCTGATATTCACATGACCAAAATGACAAGAACAAAGCTAGAGTTTCCGGGTAACTAGAGCTAAACTAAGGGTTCATATGTATGTACTATATATATTACAGGCACGCACAACTACAACTTTCTGTTATCAAATCTCAACGTCCGTCCAATGATTTTAATCTCTTGGCTGCACGAATGAACTCTGAAATAACTTGTATCTCGTCCAACTGCTGCTGTATCAAATGAGGCAAGACATTAGAGTTTTTCCTTCTTCTGTACCGCCAACTTTGTGCATTTAGTTGAGTGCGTGCATGTGCGATTTTTCTTCGAGAAAATTGCATCGTTAGTCCTCTAGCAAGTTGGCCGTCAGCATTTCACCATAGATTGAAGACCAACTTGCTACTCAAGCAATAGGTTTAAGACCAATAGTGAAACTTTCCCTTTTTTCTTTTGGTGGTTGGTGATGAGGGAGGGGCAGGGCGGGGTAGGGTAGGGGTGTGGTTAAGAGAGGAACCTGTGAAGAAAAATGTTGTTGCACAGCCTTAATTAGTTGCTCCTTTGTAGGATTAGCACTTGCCTGAACATGGAAATCAAAAAATGGCATTAAGCAAAATATGTAGCATGTTCAATAAATTGAAAAGGTAAAGGAAAGAAAAATGATGAAAGGTATATAACACCGACAAGGTTGAAGCATCGCCGATATCTCCACAACGATCTGATTCCTAGTTTTGCCAAATTCACTTGCTGATCAGCATATTAAAGAAGCAAAAGTCAAGTTGTTAACAAAAATATATTACCATGTAAAAATTGCTACAAATGGCATAATATCAATGGAGCATATGTGTTTTTGTAAAGAGTCAACTAAAAAAAGTCCATATTGTGTTGGTAAAGCGCTATGACGACCGTGTCATGGATTAAGCCCTAATCTTAATTACGAAAAAAATATAAAGCAAACAAAATAAGGAATGTGAGGAAACAAGCGGATTTATAGTGTTCACCCTTAATATGAGAGTGACTGCACTCGCCAATTTAACCTATGAAGAAGAAAAAGGATCAGCATGGTGAACTCGCGCCTCTTAATCTCCCAATGAAAACAGCTTTTCGAATAACCTTTTATGTATGTAGATATAGTGGCGCTACATAGGAATTTAACGAGACATAATACATATACAAAAAGCCTAATATACCTTTCATTAAGCATACAGAAAGAGAGAGTAACACGGAGCCTATTTCCCTCATCGGTAGAAAAATGAATTGAAGAGATTGACAGCAAGTTCGCCACGTGCATCCACAATTACAGAAAACCGACGACAAAAAAGGAATGACATTTTAAGTACCCAAAACTGCTATATTAATTTGTGCTTACCAGTTTTGGTGCATGACATTTCGATTCAACCTCTCTGCAAATGCTACGATTCATCGATTTTACAGATGCAGATGGAGATAATTGCTGACCATATCGTACTCGAGACTTGCTAAGTTTGCCAAAGTGAAAGTCAGTAGCTGTCCAAAAATAAAATACAGAAATCTCAGCTAGGGCAATTTTGAAAATAATAGTTCACAGAGGTCAGAATATAAACATCAAATTGAATTATAAGGATGTCCAAGAAACAAATGTTTGCACTTACAAAATCGATGGCTGTCCTTTTCTCCGATGTCCGAACCACTGCTGGAATAATCAAAATCATAATCGTCTTCTTCATTCCCAGTTGGAGGTTCTAAGACACTTAAAGCATTCCTTTGGAGCTTGACCTCAATGCCGTTCTTCAAAACCTGTATAATTTAGTAACATTGATTTAGTAACCATTGGAAAAAAAAGGAACAATGAAATGCAAAAAGAACCACAAGTAGCGATGAAGGAATCTAAATAGAATTCAACCAAATTTCTTCCAATATCTTTCAGAGAACCAATAGGTAAATACATGGTAATACCGACAAGAAGAAAAGATCCAACAGGTAACATTGAGAGAAGTTCCTGAAAGCTTATCAAATAAATAGATATGATTCTTTGGGACAGTCTAATGTAAGCTAGGTTTCGAAATTGAAATCTATCGTGGCTACTGGCTACGTTTACAACGGAGGCAGAATACGTGGCAGCTACACAAGATGGCAAAGAGGCAATATGGTTGCAAATATTAATGGAGGAGCTTAAACACAAACAAGAGAAGATTGCTCAATTTTATGATACCCAGAGCGCTTTGCACGTGGCAAGAATCCAGAATTTCATCCGAAGACAGAGCACATTCGAGTTCAGTATCACTTTACTCAAGACAAGGTGGAAGAAGGAAGTGTTCATATAAAAAAATCCATACAGAGTGAACGATCTTACACAAAACCTCGCTCTAATACCATTGTTAGGGAAAATATAGGTCAAGATTGGCTAGAAACTAAAGTGAACTCGAGAAAAATGCAGCTAAAAATTGGACATAGATATTTATGTGGTTCACCCAATATAGGCTACGTCTATGGACAAGTATAAGAGGATTTTGTGATATTAGAAAAATTGCAATAACCTTTTATTTATATAAAAGGAGATAACAACAACTAATCTCTCTTGTAATAAAGGAAACTAAGTATGAAACACTCAAGAAAAATCAATATATTTCTCTCTATAATTTTACATATCTCCATACTCACTATTTCACGCAAACTAACTTTACATTTAACGCATATGATAGTTGAAGATTTCTTATATTTGTCCTAAATTCATTCAACTCAAACAAAATGGATGCATAATGGAAATGATTCTTTGGGGTAGTATGATGAAAGCTGAGTTTCAAAACAGTAGTCATCATGGCTACTTCTACGACAAAGGTAGAATACATGGTAGCTACACAAGCTAGAAAAGAAGCAATTTGGTTGTAAATGTTAATGGAGGAGTTCGAGCACAAATAAGAGAAGATTGCTGATATTGCACTGAGATGGTACCAATCCATCAAGGGATGGTACCACAATTGTGGAGATATTTACGTACACATTGGCATGGAAGAGAATGCAATGTAGAAATTGCGCAAATATGTGAGGTACACGATCCGCTATGAAGGCATTAGCAATTGAGTGGGGGAATGAGTTACGGGATCAACGAACTCCCCTATTCATGTCATGTGGCACGCCAAGATTGCTAACTGCAGGTTTAAGGCCAAATTAACGAAAAGTGCACTAACATTGTCCCATATGCAGGTATAGTTGCAAGCTTTCTATCCAAAGTATATTGTACGTTTATCCCGTGCCTTAACTTGCAGGCCTGTGTGTATGGAGGCTGCCCTAGGGGGACCGCAGGAACCCGGGGGCCGGACAAGTTGTCATTCACATCTGAGAGAATTTCTTTAAACTTTTAAGAGTTATTTGTTTTTCTATTTATAGGGACTTACAAGTGAACTTTCAGATATTTCAAAAAAATCACCTCCTAGAATGTTTATTGCCAGGGCCAAAAAGAATAACCATGAAACTTAATTTTTTTTACTTATATTGATATCTAGATGCCAAAAAATAGAATAAGATATTAGTCCAATAGATTCTGAAACAAACTTTACATTGTATGCTCCATTACAAAATTGAAATTTTCTTCTTTAATGGGTAAGATTTTTTTTGTCTCAAGCTGAATCCTGAAACTAGGAAATCGTATCTGATCGAAGAATACAAGTTACAGTAAATCTTGCATGTAAATGACTTATCACACAATATGGCAAGTTAATTTCGTTCTCTTCAAATTAATTAATGAAGATTGAAGAGTCATGTCATCAAAGAAGCATGTCTTAACAAACAACTGAAACAAGGAAATACAAGTGACATGAGCATGTTTGGTTAGAAGTAATTTCAATACATGTTTGGATGCGTTACTATGTTCTTACTTTCAAATAAAAAAGGTACTTATTTAGAAAAATAATTCTTACCTTATTGTCAAAATAAGCAACTTATGAACCATCTGACTAATAAAAAAATTATTGTTTATAAATCAACTTTTTAAAGCTTAGCCAAATACCCAATATCAACTTATGACAGTAAAATGTCAATACCAGCCAATGCCAACCGCCAAGCCCAACGGCCTTCTTGACAACACCTTGCAGGCCAACCAAAACACTCTTTGTTCTGTTGTTCCCGGTCACAATGACCTTCGTATGCCTTGGAAGAAGAGAAAGCTCCTCATCACCACTTTCCTCGCGAAAAGGTGAAAAAATCCGCGAAGAACATATTTCAGTGTCCAGCATTTTATATCTCTTTACCAGGATTCGTCAGCAGAACAGATCAATTACAATAAGAATGCTTTTTTCTGCAATTAGTGGACCCGAAACTCTACATATCCTTCAAGCATTCTTTTTCCTCCAGCCATAATATCAAACAAGATAGTGAATTGAGAAGAACACGAGTCGCATATAAACCCCCAATTAAACTCAAACTGATGCAAAACCTACAATTAAATTCTACTCAAGGACGGATACCCAGATATTGCCTCAATATTACTACATGGAGAAAGTCCAAGATCCAGATAAAATCCCTGAAAAGGAAAATTTTGAGGGGGAATCATAAAGCCGTACAAATTAAGCTTTCAAATGAAACGACATATAAAATTCAGAAACATGAGTTCTCATATGAGTTAGGACTTGAGAATACAGGAAAACTTTTGAAATTTGACGTTAATTTTAGGGAATTTCAAATTGATCAACTTCACACACACAAACACGTTCTCTCACACTCAGATGTATTGCCAATAAATTCTTCATACAAAAATCATTTCTGAATATATATATCTCCATTTCATAAACTATCAATTTATCAATACACATAGGAATTATAATTTCAATTACACAAGAACTTTTTAATTTAAAAATCATTTCTGAATAGAAATGCACATGCATTCATAGGGGAAGGAAGAGTTCCAATTAGTGGAACCACTGCACTTCAAACTACCCTTTGTAAGCATATTACTGAACAAACACACAGAACACTCATTATCTTGAAAAACAACAAAGAAATTGAATGCGAAAAGGCGTAATAACGAATACCTGTTGAATTAGCACTGTTTTAGAGAGAGAGAGAGAGAGAGAACGATGAAACGACACCTAATAATGTATTGAAATGACATTCAAAAAAGTAGGAAAATTGAAGAATGAAGAATGAAGATCAGCGGAATCTAGCGAGAGAAAGCGAGAGAAAGAGTGCCATTAGAGGCGTATGAAAGAAAATGACCTGCTTATGCTCACTTTGCAGAGGGAGAGGCCCACCTGTACGGTCACTGTTAACGGTAACCGGACAATAAGGTAATAGAATGTAGTGGCTCGGCTTAAAATCAAAATGATAAAAGACATGAGTCAAAATGATAAAAGACATGAGTTAAATTCACTATTACACTTAGCATCACTGTGGCTACACAATTTGATTTTATTTTATTATGAATATTCAATTTTATACTTAGTGAGACCATGGATATCCAATTTGATTTTTTTCACTTATTCAACCTTTGTAATTGTTACGGGTTAAAGAACAGAACGGACACGTGGCGTTACGTCACGACGGTGGGACCGGCTTGATTCGATCAGGATACAATTCTCTAGCTTCAGTTGCGAGTTCCGAGGCCCTGGCTACCAATCCGAGGCCCTCGTTGTTACTCCGAGGCCCCTCCTTCTAACATCCGAGTCCCATCAAAGATCCACTTATGAGGATTCGGCCATGATGAAAATCTCTTATAAATGATTGATGTGACTTTTGTGTAAAGTTTACTTATGTCTTGTCTCGTCAATGTCAGAGCATTTAATGTTAGTATAGCTAGGAGAGTCAACTTGATTGCTAGGATTTGAGGTCTTGGTCGAGGAGATGAGGCCACGTGTAAATTGATCCGAAGGTCACAATTTGAGTTGTAACACTATAAATACCCCAACCATGTAATACAATGAGGACTAATGCAAAAATTCATAGAACAAACTGAAGATTTTGGAGCTTTATTTCTCTCATTTCAACACTTCTTTTACAACATTCTTCTATAACGAATCTTGTCATTTATCGATTGGTTTCTTATACAATCGTATTTCTTTTATGCCGGTGGCACGAACGGAGACGTCTCGTGCCTTTTAGCCACACCCACGCTCGTTTTACGGAGTCCTCATGACCGTCGATCGGCATTAGCGTGTTGGATTAAGCTTACGTGTGCACGAGTGGGCCGGCATCTCGTTGGCAACATTTTTGGGGTCAACAGATTGGCGCCGTCTGTGGGAAACCACACTATAACCACGAGCAACCCCGTGGAAAAGGCTGGCTGAAACATTTTTGGGCATCCCCCTTGAAAAAGGATTTATTCTTCAAAGAAGAGTAAGAGGAAGCCCCCGAAGTTCAAGTTTATTCAAGTTTCGAGAGACATGAGTTCGGGAGAAGAGGCTCCCCTGCACGAACTAGAGAAGCCGACAATGAGGCCCTGCGGTCCGACGCGACCCCACCACCATCACGGGCGAGGTGGTAGGAGGTTGGCGGCCCGGCTACTAGGAAATGGCAACCATGGCAGCCAATATGAGGAGCATTACTAATCAAAAATTGGCGATGCAATAGCTATTGAGGCAAATGCAAGTCCAGGGAGGTCCCCCACCTCACTCCTTTGTTCCACAAGAGCCATATCAACCTCGACGAAGTTCGAGTCAAAGAACTTATTCCTCCAGCAAGACAG
This sequence comes from Fraxinus americana, assembly GCA_035079005.1. Lineage (NCBI taxonomy): Eukaryota > Viridiplantae > Streptophyta > Magnoliopsida > Lamiales > Oleaceae > Fraxinus > Fraxinus americana. The sequence continues at coordinate 32,808,682 of CM068720.1, read as the reverse complement.
GGAGGAAGCCCAGTGGAAAGGGTTGTTTGAGTTGATATTTCCTCCAATTATGCTTCCGGCCGACCCTCCGAGGTCCAGTTCATCATGGAGGATAATTTCCCTACCGATTATTTGCGGGCACCGAGGCCCCAGAGGTCTGCCAGTGTATTTGATAGGCTTAGCCCGATAGGTCAGAGGCGAAGACAAAGGAATGCAGCCCACGCTTCTAGGAATAGGCCACGGCCCCACCTCCCGAGGTTCGGCGGCGGAGGAAAGGCAAGAACGTGCCCCCGTGCCCTCGCCACCTCGTCATGAGCGCCTTAGGAGGGATGAGGAGGCTCGCAACCGAGCGGGACCCTCCACGCAATGTACCCGGGTATGAAGGCGAGGCTAATTATGATTCGGATGGTCCCCGCAGATCCTGCGACTTAGATGATGACGATGACAATCGCCATTCTCAAGGGAGCTAAGAAATGCCCAGGTCCCAAATCATTATACTATGCCCAAGATACCCAAATATGATGGGAGAGGCGACCCGCAGAAGCACTTGAATAGCTACAAAACACACATGAGCACGAGAGGCGCCACTCCACCGTTAAATGCGGGGCCTTCCATTTGACTTTAAGTGGAGCCGCTGAAATTTGGTATAGTAGGTTACCTCCGGGAGCATTCGAAGTTGGCCGTAATTCAAAACCACTTTTTTGAAAAGATTCGCAGCGATAAGTAAAGAAGGCGAGGCCCCAATCCAACGCCTCCAAGATATGAGACAACGACGGAAGAAACTTTGAAAAGTTTTACGTCTCCGCTTCACGGACGAAATGACTTGCCGTGTTCAAGTCACCGATCGCGAAGCTCTATCCGCCCTTAGAGGAGGCCTCAACATGAATACCCTGTTTTGGAGAGATGTGCGTAATCAAGATCCCCAACTTATGATGCTTTGTTGGAGATGATGCGACGTGAAATCATCAATGAGGAACCGATAGAACATCGAAACAGGCAAGTAGGGGTTTACAACCCCAACAAAGGCAACGTGGTAGAGGTCCAACCTCCCGCTTTGATGGATCGGCAGTGGGGTCAACCCAATGTGGAAGCCGCCCAGGCTCGGGCGAGGCACTTGCCGCCGCCACATTGAATGTCGTACCAACTTTGGCCTACGAGGACGTGCCGAGCTACGGTACCCCGAAAATCCACGAACACAACAGCCCCCCAAAGAGGACGAGGCCGGGAAGGAACTCGAATCAAGGCGAGAGGCAACTCTCAAGGCTATTGCACTTATCACCATTCCTACGGCCATGCCACCGTCGATCGTAGAGACATAGCCTTGCATCCCGTAAATTCGGATTCCGAAGTAACAATCGGAACAACTCGAGACCGAGGAGCGAGGCCCCGCCGAGGCAAGATTCACGATCTAGGCGAGGCGAGGCCCCTTCCCATCACAGGGAAGCATCTCCTCGTGGAAGAGAAAGAGAAAGCAACAGAAACCCAAATGAACAGCAACGAAGAGACCATCGAGGTAGACCTGATGATGTCCCTGTTCATGAGATTGACACAATATTTGGAGGTCCTTATGTTGGTGGAAGCACCAGAAACTCTCAAAGGAACTACGTGCGAGAGGCAAGGGCTCCTCCATTGGCTAGCTACATTGTGGGCGACGGTTCGCGAAGGAGCCAATCGCCTCCGATTGTGTTTACACATGAAGATTCCGAAGGTATTCATTACCCACACCGTGATGCTCGGTAGTAAGAGTGTGATAGCCAGGAACGGACTGAGGCGAATGCTGGTAGACAATGGCAGTTCTGTGAACATCCTATTTGGATCTACCTTTGACAAGATGATCCTGGATCATGAGTTAACCCCTACCAACACTCCCTTATACGGTTTCACGGGGGACAGTATTATCCCCTGGGCAAAATTACCCTAGCCGTAGAAATGGGAGCTCCACCCCTAGCAACCACATGTTTTATGGAGTTTTTGATAGTGGACGAGCAGTCGCCCTATCATGGGGTATTGGGGAGGCCCGCATTGAAGGACTTGGGAGCAATTACCTCCATTCATCACCTATGCATGAAGTTCCAAACTGATAGAGGGGTGGCAACGGTCAAAGGAGACCAAAGAGGGGCAAGGGAATGCTACCTTAACTCTGTGAGGAAGGCTGAGCCTAGGGATATGCACATGGTGGCGGGTACCAGTAGCCTCGAATTACCAGCACTTGATGAACTTGATCCACGAATAACCGAGGCTGATTCCCAGGCAGCTCCCATGGAAGAGTTAGAAAGCTTTCCTATCGATTCAAAGGAACCAACCAAGTTGCTGCAGGTTGGAAGAAGTTTAGCCCCAAGATTCAAAGGGGAGCTTAAAGAATTTTTGTGCAAGAATCACGATGTCTTTGCCTGGAGGCATGAGGATATGGTAGGCATTGACCCTGGAGTCAGTTGCCACCACCTACAAATTGATCCTAAAGTTGCCCCGCACAGACAGAAGAGGCGAGCCCTTAACCCAGAGAGGTATGAGGCCTTGAAAGAGGAAGTGCAGAAACTTGTTAACAATGGCTTTATAAGGGAGGCCCTCTACCCAAAATGGATATCCAATCCGGTATTGGTGAAAAAGCACAATGGGAAGTGGAGGGTATGCATTGATTTTTCTGATCTCAATAAGGCATGTCCGAAAGACAGCTTCCCACTTCCCAGAATTGATCAGTTGGTGGACTCCACTGCTGGACACGAGTCCCTGAGTTTCATGGATGCCTACTCTGGTTATAATCAAATTCCCATGTACTCAGGCGATGAGGAGCACACCTCGTTCATAACGGACCGAGGCCTTTATTGCTACAGAATGATGCCTTTTGGATTAAAGAATGCTGGAGCAACGTACCAGAGGTTAGTAAACAAGATGTTTGCTAATTTGCTTGGGAAAACTATGGAGGTCTATGTAGATGATATGCTTGTTAAGAGTCTGAAAGTGGATGATCACATATCCCACCTCCATGAAGCCTTTGGAGTTCTGCGAAGGTATCACATGAAGTTGAATCCCCTGAAATGTGCCTTTGGGGTAGCGTCAGGCAAGTTCTTAGGGTACATGGTCAATCAACGTGGCATCGAAGCAAATCCAGAAAAGATCCAAGCGTTAATTGAGATGAAATCCCCACGTAAACCAAAAGAAGTGCAAAGTTTGACGGTCGTGTGGGCCGCTTTGAGCCGCTTTATATCGAAATCTCTTGATAAATGCCTCCCATTCTTTAGAATACTCAAGGGAGGACAAGTTTCAATGGACTGAGGAGTGTGAAGAGGCTTTCCGAGGGCTCAAAAGGCACCTAGGCAGGCCCCCTCCTATCAAAACCCAAACTTGGCGAGGTGCTACAACTTTACTTAGCGGTTTCCTCGAGGCTATAAGTGCGGTACTTGTGAGGGAGGAGAATTCAACTCACTTTGCTGTTTATTATATCGACAAGGCTTTAATACCTCCCGAGACGCGATACCCGGACATGGAAAAGTTAGCCCTGGCATTGATCATCGCTTCTCGCAAATTGAGGCCCTATTTTCGTGCTCACACCATTCATGTCTTGACAAACTTTCCACTTAGACAAGTTCTACAAAAGCCAGACGCCTCGGGTAGACTACTGAAGTGGGCAGTGGAGTTGAGCGAGTTTGAAATCCTCTTCAAAGCCAGAACTGCTGTCAAAGGGCAAGCTTTAGCAGATTTTGTGGCAGAATTTACCAACGTGCCGGAAATTGGCCAGGAGGCGGAGCCTTCCGAGCCCCCAACATGGAATTTGTTCATAGACGGTTCGGCAGGGGAGACAGGCTCAGGTGCTGGCGTAGTTCTTGTGAGCCCTGAAGGTCATATGTTGAATAGTGCAGTACGGTTCGGCTTCAAAGCCACCAACAATGCCGCGAGTATGAGGCCCTCCTCGCCGGCCTCGGAGCTAGCCAAGGAAATGCACGTAAAGAGGCTTCACATCGGCAGCCGACTCCCGGCTTATAGTGGGACGGGTAAATGGCAACTTCGTGGCAAGTGGACAAAGCCGTGGCCTCATATCTCAAATTGGTAGTGAGCCTACTCCCTTCCTTTGAGAAATTTGAATTAAGTCGAATACCGCGCCTTGAAAACGCGCACGCCGATGCCTTATCTAAGCTTGCTAGCAAAGAAAGATTCTCGAATTGTTGGCGGTGGTCCCAATTGAACACCTCCCAGTGCCATCCACCTCCGCAGAGGTGGTGATGTGGGTAGAAGGTACCCCAACTTGGATGCAACCTCTCATATCTTACCTCAAAGATCATTCCTTACCCGATAATAAGGAAGATGCGTATAAAATACGTAGAAGGTCTGCCCATTTCTTGTTAGTGGACGATGTTCTATACAAACGTGGATTCTCTCGCACCTCTCCTTCGGTGCGTAGGAGGAGAAGAAGCTGATTATGTACTTAGAGAAATTCATGAGGGCATCTGTGGCAATCACTCTGGAGGATTAGCTTTGGCCAATAAAGCATTGAGGCAGGGATATTACTGGCCTACAATGAAAAAAGACGCTCTCCAATTCGTTCGCAAATGTGACAAGTGCCAACGTTTTTCCAACGTGCAGAGGCAACCCTCTCAGGAGCTTACTACAGTGACCAGCCCATGGCCCTTTAGCAAGTGGGGGGTGGACCTCATTGGCCCATTGCCTAAGGGCAGAGGAGGCGCTAGTTTCGCCATAGTAGCTATCGATTATTTCACGAAATGGGTAGAAGCTGAGCCTCTGGCAAAGATCACTGAGGCCAACACTTCCAAATTTCTATGGAAGAATATCATTTGCCGCTTCGGCATCCCTCACTCGATCGTCTCTGATAATGGCAAACAATTTGACAACCGGAAGGTCCGGGACCTCTGTGAAGAACTTGGAATCAGAAAGCACTTTTCTACGCCTCATCACCCCCAGGCCAATGGCCAAGTGGAGGCCGTCAATAAGACCATCAAACACACCTTGAAAAAGAAGCTTGATACAGCTAAGGGAGCTTGGGTAGATGAATTACCCCAGGTGCTATGGGCGATACGAACGACGAGCAGAACACCTACAGGGGAAACCCCCTTCTCCATGACTTATGGCGCTGAAGCGATGAGCCCAGTGGAGGTAGGATTACCTTCACCCAGAAGATTAAGCTTCAATGAGATATCTAATGAGGAACTTCGAAGGTGTGAGCTTGATTTCCTTGAAGAAAAGAGAGATGATTCCCAGCTGAAGCTTGCAACCTACCAGAGGAAGATGAGTCGATACTACAACTCAAAGATGAAAAGGAGGTCCTTCCGCATAAACGACTTAGTCCTTCGCAGGGTTTTCCTATCCTCAAAAGAGCCGGGGTTGGGCACCCTAGGACCCAACTGGGAAGGACCCTACCAAATTGAAAGGGAAATTCGGCCCGGCACCTACTGGATAAAAGACATGGATGGTAGAATTCAACCTCACCCGTGGAATGTTGAGCATCTGAGAATGTATTATCAGTGAATGTAATCAGTAGCTGGAAGTTGTTCCCCAGCCTTTATAAATAAATAAGTTTTCTCCAATCTTCGTCAACTACCATAAGCGTGGGCGCTTCGGAGGAGAGGATGGAACCTTAAAAGAAGGCCGCCTCGTTCGAACTCCAAAGCGTACATCACATGCCTCCCTTTGGTGAAGCTGAACGCTAAAGGGAGAAGCCTCTGCTTGGGTGAACCATCCACCAAGCTGGGAAGCGTGGGCGCTTCGGAGGAGAGGATGGAACCTTAAAAGAAGGCCGCCTCGTTCGAACTCCAAAGCGTACATCACATGCCTCCCTTTGGTCAAGCTGAACGCTAAAGGGAGAAGCCTCTGCTTGGGTGAACCATCCACCAAGCTGGGAAGCGTGGGCGCTTCGGAGGAGAGGATGGAACCTTAAAAGAAGGCCGCCTCGTTCGAACTCCAAAGCGTACATCACATGCCTCCCTTTGGTCAGGCTGAACGCTAAAGGGAGAAGCCTGCAGCTTGGGTGAACCATCCACTGCCGGGAAGCGTGGGCGCTTCGGAGGAGAGGATGGAACCTTAAAAGAAGGCCGCCTCGTTCGAACTCCAAAGCGTACATCACATGCCTCCCTTTGGTGAAGCTGAACGCTAAAGGGAGAAGCCTCTGCTTGGATGAACCATACACCAAGCGTGGAAGAGTGTGCGCTTACGAGGAGAGGATGGAACCTTAAAAGAAGGCCGCCTCGTTCGAACTCCAAAGCGTACATCACATGCCTCCCTTTGGTGAAGCTGAACGCTAAAGGGAGAAGCCTCTGCTTGGGTGAACCATCCACCAAGCTGGGAAGCGTGGGCGCTTCGGAGGAGAGGATGGAACCTTAAAAGAAGGCCGCCTCGTTCGAACTCCAAAGCGTACATCACATGCCTCCCTTTGGTGAAGCTGAACGCTAAAGGGAGAAGCCTCTGCTTGGATGAACCGTTCACCAAGCGAGAGGTTAAAAACAGTTTCGTCAGGGATTAAGTTAAGTTAGTTTCAGAATGATACCCTGGAAAGCAGTTGTCAAAAGTTTTGAAAAGGAGTTTCAGTTAAGTTACCTCAGATTTGCTAAGTTTGCTTGGTTGCTTTGCTGGATAGTTTGCTCAGTTATCCCATTCTAGTTATTAATTATTTAAGTATGGCAAGGCCTTGATACTGTTGCATTAAGTTAAGTTCCTTGCAGAAAAGATAAATGGCAGCGTAAAGATGAAGCAAAATCATGTTATATTGATATGCCGAATGAATTACAAAGTGATGAGTTAAAATTACAAAAATGTATCAAGGAGCGGGGGTGGGGAGGCTGGAGCATACTGTTGCTTGAGGTGCTTCAACGAGGTTGAGGCCCTTCAGTAGGCTCATCTTCAGGATCAAGTTCCACCACCTCACCTTCTTCAGCAGGTGTCTGTGGAACCCCCTCCTCCAAGAACTCGGCTCTCAGTTCAGAAACATCGAGCTCTGGATGTGCCTCTCCCAACCTCTCAAAGACCTCCTGATAGGCCACTCTGCTCCAATACAGGCCGAAGCGTCGATACTCTTCAGTGTGATGAAAGTTGGCTATATAATTCCTCACTGCAATATCGCCCGCCTCGACCACGTCAGCCTCATATCTTTTCACTTCGGCCTCCAACCACCTCAGCTCCTTCTCCATGAACTGCCCAGCGTCCTTAGCCCCAGTTAACTCAAGGTTTGCCTTCTCCAGTGCTTCGGCAGTGACCTTCTGGTGGTTGTCAGAAATCTCCACCTTTTTGGTGAGGGCAGCCACCTCACATTGGCTCTCATGAACCTCCTTCTTCAGGGCCTCAATCTCTGCCAGGAGAGCATCGCGTTTGGAATCATCAACATCTCTCTGAATTCTCAGTTCAATGTTGGCCTCTTTCTTCTCCGCCAGCTCTGCCTTCACCTTTTCCAGTTCGTCGCGAGAGGCCCTATTCCTTGACTGAATATCTGCCAAAACAGTTTGGCACTCCAGTGCAACCCCCAAGGCCCTGGCAGTTTGGCTCACCAAAGTAGTGGTGAGGTCCACAGCATCACAGGTGGCCACATAATTCTGCCACCTCTCCGTCCAGAACTTGTTAAAGCCCTCAGTGGCTGCCCTCACCTCCGGAGGCAGCATTTCTATTACAGCAGGGGCTATCTTGTCCTCCCTGCCCCCCAGGAAATTCCCAGACTTTCCTGGAGTCCTCTCCACAACCTTTTTCTTGGTGGCCCCCTCTGCTCTCGCCACGTCATCCATGACGATCTTCCTAGACTGGGCCACCATGGCAGCATCAATCGAAGACTGAAGGAGCTTCGGCTGCTTCGAACCTCCCTTCTCAAAGGACACAGTGGTCCCAAAACTTGACGACCCCCACACAGGCCCGGTTTTCTCTTTTTGTGGCTCATCGCCCACCCCCCTTGCCCTTCGCCACTGCTGGTTTGCCACCTTTTGGGGCCTCCTCTTGCACCTCCTCCTCAGCCTCTTTCTCGTTTTTGTTCTTGCTGAGGCGGTCCAGCTTGGACTTTACCTGTTTTGCCCCAGTGGACCCAGGTTTTAGTGCTTTCGCCCGGCGGTGGAGGTGGCCTTCATTATACCGCCATATCGGGCAGGGCATAATCCTTCTTGGTGAATTTATCTGCGATTACGAAGAAAAGTCAGTTCAAAATCATTAAAGGAGGCAGCTAGTTAAAAATAAAGGCGCCTCTTACCCTTGGGGGCCATCAGTCCGAAATCGATGAAGTATCTGCTCCTTTCGATTAAGTGAGAAAAGCTTCGGAGCCTCGGAGACCGTCGGTAAATGTCTTCTATAATGGCCCACTCAGCCTCGGAAAGCTCGTACCTTGTGCTACAATCTACAAAAGAAAAGGGGGGCAGTTATCAGTATCAGAAACAGGCATGTTGAAGCTATAAGAACTCAAGACGACACTCACAAGCCTCGTAGTACTGGGTCGGCGCGGTAACAGCTGGGACAGCATCTCCCTCCACCATCTGCCACCTACCCGTCACCCAGAACCACGACTCCTTCCACCCCTTAATGGATGAAGGGAGCCCAACCACAAAAGGGGCGTGGGAGCCCCAGGGAGTGATGTAATACCACCCCTTTGAGTCATCTTTTCCCACGACCCTGGCGTGGAAGAGGGACTCGAAAACATGAAGTGGGAGGTCCTCGCCCAGAGACACTTCCTTCCACAGGAAGTAGGTCCCCACGACTTGGCTCCACCCATTGGGAAGAATTTGGGTGGGGGACAACATGAAGGTCCTCGGCCATGCCCCCTAAAGAAGGGGTGCGAGGCGACGCACACACCGCTTAAGCGGTGTTCACCGAAGGCCACGCAATTGGGCCTCGGAAAACAAGCCCTTTCGTGAGCATCAGGGACCAAGAGTTTGACGTAATGGGGGATGTTATAGGTCTGCCTAAGTTCGTCTAGCTTGGCAGAAGTGATATTGGATTGGATTTTGACTGCCCCCATCCCGCCTCATAATCTATAGGCTCTTCGGTCATGCTATACCACTCACCGCAGGCCCCGCACACTGACTCCTCCCCACTCCTAACTACTGTCATGGCTAGAGACGCCTCGGAAGACATTGTTGATGGAAGAATATGAATAGTACAAGAAAAGGGTGTCTAAGGAAAATGGGAAGACAACTACGCAAGGAGAAAGTACCTAAAGCGAAGGAAAGACTCAGAAAGTTCGCCGGAAGCTCGTCGGAAGTTCGTCGGAAAATGATTGACGACGACACGATTTCGAAATTTCGAGTGTTTCGTGAAAGTAAAGTATGAAAATGACAAAGTTTTGGCTTTTATACTAGCGAAGAATTCAGCCCCAGCCGTTAGATCAGATCTCAGTTAATCTGAAGCGTACAAAATTGCACAAATCTTGACCCTTGAAATCAAACGTTTTCTTTACGTCAACGCCTCAGATTTGTGCGTGCACGAACCAACACTGGCTCACGCGTGAACTTGTCCTCGAAACTACACACCCCAATAATTAGCCATCATTGTGCATTAAATAAAAACAGCTGTACGGCTATTGAAACTCGTCTCGATGCAGTTCATTGGCCTTGGAAACATAAGAAACCGTCACATCACAGCATCAATTTCTATGAACGTCACCTCGCCTCATCAAAAGGAAATCCGCCTCGGCCAGTTCGAATATGAACTCGCCTCATCAAAAGAAATCGGCCTCGGCCGATTCGAATATGAACTCGCCTCATCAAAAGGAAATCGGCCTCGGCCGATTCGAATATGAACTCGCCTCATCAAAAGGAAATCGGCTCGCCGGTTCGAATATGAACTCGCCTCATCAAAAGGAAATCAGCCTCGGCCAGTTCGAATATGAACTCGCCTCATCAAAAGGAAATCAGCCTCGGCCAGTTCGAATATGAACTCGCCTCATCAAAAGGAAATCAGCCTCGGCCAGTTCGAATACGAACTCACCTCATCTCGACGTAGCTCCAAAAGAACTTCAATTTTACAGGCGACTTTCTTAGAAATGGCGTAAAGCACAAAAAATTCAGACTTTGAAAGTCCACGCCTGGCATAAATGACCACACATGGACTTGGGGGACTATTGTTACGGGTTAAAGAACAGAACGGACACGTGGCGTTACGTCACGACGGTGGGACCGGCTTGATTCGATCAGGATACAATTCTCTAGCTTCAGTTGCGAGTTCCGAGGCCCTGGCTACCAATCCGAGGCCCTCGTTGTTACTCCGAGGCCCCTCCTTCTAACATCCGAGTCCCATCAAAGATCCACTTATGAGGATTCGGCCATGATGAAAATCTCTTATAAATGATTGATGTGACTTTTGTGTAAAGTTTACTTATGTCTTGTCTCGTCAATGTCAGAGCATTTAATGTTAGTATAGCTAGGAGAGTCAACTTGATTGCTAGGATTTGAGGTCTTGGTCGAGGAGATGAGGCCACGTGTAAATTGATCTAAAGGTCACAATTTGAGTTGTAACACTATAAATACCCCAACCATGTAATACAATGAGGACTAATGCAAAAATTCATAGAACAAACTGAAGATTTTGGAGCTTTATTTCTCTCATTTCAACACTTCTTTTACAACATTCTTCTATAACGAATCTTGTCATTTATCGATTGGTTTCTTATACAATCGTATTTCTTTTATGCCGGTGGCCTGAACGGAGACGTCTCGTGCCTTTTAGCCACACCCACGCTCGTTTTCTGGAGTCCTCATGACCGTCGATCGGCATTAGCGTGTTGGATTAAGCTTACGTGTGCACGAGTGGGCCCGGCATCTGTTGGCAACATTTTTTGGGGTCAACAGTAATCATCTTCCAATTGTCCAAAGTGATGGAGCTTTAATCCAACTATTGTTGAAAACTCAAATCGTTGTTTAACCATAGTTTTTATCAAAACCCAGCAAAAGCTTGATGCCGCAACATCTCTTGAGATATTGGACAGCAAAATTTTGAAATCTTTTATATAAATTCTTGGTGGGTATTAGTCCGTCAAGATGACAATAAATTATCCAGACCTTTCAAAGCTCTAAACAAAGCAAGTATCTTTAATTTCTATATGTTTTCTCGTTGCTTTTCTTTTTTAAGAGAAAATGTTGAATTCTTAGAGTGGAGATTTTTTGGGTTGTCTTCAACTTTTTGTTTTTAAATTTAGATGTTTCCAATGGGAGTCCACAAGGGTTCGCTGCATCTTGATTTGAATTAGAATTCAGAAGTGCAATTTGTGAATATTCAGTTTAAATTTGAATGATATCAGTTTGGAACTCCTCCAAATTTCAGCAAGTGCACCCAATGAAATAATTGCAACGGCATTGTTTGTATTGTGCCGCCTTGCACTTCAAACTTTCCAACTTCTGGTTTTTATTGTAAAATGTACTAGTAAAATGATTGTATTTGCAATTTTTGTTACTTAAAATGATAAATAATAATATACTGCAATTGATGGGATGTGTATCAAAGTGTACTTTTCTCGCGTGATTCTACCATACTTGAGTAGTTTAAGAAGTTGATTAAATTGTGTCCGCACTGAACAAATTAATTACTTTTTTATCAAAGTATATAATTACTTACAAATTAATCAAACTTTATTTTTATCCACATATTTCATAGAACTTTTAACTTTTAGTTACTTTTTGATCACTAATTCTTTGAGAACCATGACTTATAAACTTTGAAATACACTATTTTTATTATTAGAGACTGATTATACTGAAAAGTTGAAGACCAAAAATTGTAACATTTTAAAATTAGCAGTTTATGTAATACTCGGACAAGAGGTTAATTTACAATATTCAACTTTAAGCTCGCGCCAAGCCGAGCCGAACAGTATGATGAGAAGAAGTAATCGGTAAAACTAGGAATAAAGAACACACACACGAAGTACACGTGTTGAGTACAACAGCTGTCGGGTCTTATCCTGGCAAAGTAAAAGTACTCCCTCATTTTAGGGCTCTGTTTGTCTGGTAGTTCTAAAAAAATAATCAGATTAAATTTAAATTAAGTTTTTATTTCTAAAAAATTCAATTAGTTGCTAGTGAATGTTACTATGTGCTCTATGCGATTGAGTAATCCGAATTCGATTTTTTTTTATTAAATCAGGGTGTAGCATTTCCCAAACACTGCCTACTTTGTTTCGTTTGTACAGTTTCGCGTAGATTATATGAGCCCGCAACTGAGAAGAAAAATTTTATGTGAAAATTGAATTTGGTTTGAAGTAGGCTGTTTCTTCCATGCAGCTGGAGCGCACGATAGGAGAGGGTTTCAAATGAATTAGGGCACGTTTGACATAAATTTTGTTTCTGCTTTGATTTCAAATGAATTAGGGCATGTTTGACATAATTTTATTTCTACTTTTACTTCTTGTAAAAAAGTTTTTGAAGAGTACCCCCTTACTTTTTGTTTGAAAATTAAAGGTGTGTTTGATGGATATTATTTTGAAAGAATGTATTTTGGAATAGTAGATTGATAGAGAATGTGTGGTTGGAAAAGAAGGAAAAGTTATTGGTGTGATGGAAAATATTATTTTAATGAAAAATGTGTGGATGAAAATGAATAGAAGACTGAAAATGAAAATTTTAATAGGTACCAAACACACCATAAATTTTAAAATCACTTCCTATTCCGAAAGTGCATTTTGAGAAAGTTACATTAAACCACCTCTAAAAACTTTTCAACTACCAGAAATATTTTCATAAAATTAGCCAAACGGGTTCAAAAACAACTTTTGTATTTCAAAAGCTCATTTTAACTTTTTAAAAATCACGTCAAACGGGTTCTTAAACTACTTGTGCACTCTTTGTGTACATCATTTGGACATTTCAAGATGTGTCGAAATCATTGTCATTGATTGTTTAAAGTGTTGTTAAAATTCATGTATAAAAATTGTCGCCTCACAACAATATCGAATCGATGAGGGTAAAAGAAGGGCCCCATTCTGCTATCTGCATTTACTTTCTTGGAGGTGTAATATGGTTCATTGGTTTGTTAGACCGTCTTCAACCTAATTTTGGGGTAAGATTTGTACCGTTTTGCACTAAATTAAAAATCATCTCTAATTCATTTTATCAAAACTTACACCAAATAAATAGTACTTAAATCATTTTTATTTTAATTCATAACAATTTATTTATTTGAAAAAATTATATATTTATTTATTTTACAATTACATAAATTACTAAATAAACAATTGCAATATATTAGCCAAAATATTAAATTCATTAAAAATTTAAAAAATATAGTAAAATTAATGGAAACACACCACAAATAAGAAAATATTAAACCATTTTATTAAAAAATAGTGCAATGCGTACGTTTCGAATCCCAGTATCACGATATTACGAAGTCGAAATAATATTGCAATTTAATTCTCGAAATTCATTTATTCATCCCACAAATGATTAATTAATGCGTTTTGAAGTGCAGTGTGAGTCTATTTATCCTTCATTTTATGTTAACTTTAAATAATCGTGTTTGTTAATCTCCCAAATTAATGTGTTTCGTGTTAACTTCAAATAATTGTATTTGTTAATCTCTCAAATTAACGCATTTTGAAGTGCAATGTGAGCTTATTTATCCTTGATTTCCTATTAATTTCAAATAATCGTGTTATTAATCTTCCAAAAAAAATATTATTCTTTTAATTAACGCATTAACTATTATTGATTACAATATTGAATTTTATAATAATAATAATAATAAATAATTTATTGTATTAAAAAATCTATAACAAAAATGGACACAAATACGCTTAACCAATTTTTTTTTATAAAATGAACGGCAAAATTATACTCAACCATTTTGGTGCGAAATAGTGCAAAGCTTGGTGCACATTTTGAGATGGCCTTAAGAAATTTGTTTCTCCTTTCCGATTCTATAACGATTCGGTAATAAATAATTAAATTAAAAAATCCGTCATTCAATTGGGACATAAAAAAGAACATGCATAACTCGACTGAATGGTTCAAGAAAAGCCAATCCCATCACAAGAATTACTACTATAATTAACTTGGAGCCATAATTGAATTTCCAAAATTGTCCACCAAAGGGATTATGTACCCCTCTTTCTTCACAGAGTACTCCTCATTTCCCAAACGGGATAATGATAGATTCTCGAGATTGACATTACTGAAAGGTGAAGATGAAAGAAGGGTTAATGAGTTATGAAGTTGGTATAGTTGTTTTGATTTATACGAACGGTTGAATGCTTCAAGATATCGTGTTCACCAATTAGTTTAGTAATTTCGATCGTATTCAATAATTAACTTATATATATTTAGAAATTTCAAACCAATTTCAAGTGAATGAGAAATTACGGTCTAAAGTTGGAAGGAAAAATGGAGAAAACTAGCTGGCTATATTATTATTTTTTCAATTTGTTAAGAACAACTCATTTATTCTTTAAAATAATAATAAATCTTCTTTTTTATGTGATAAAAAATGAAAATTTGAAATTAACAATATAAAAATTAAAAATTAAAATTAAGAAGGAAAAGACTACAATTTTCACACTTGTCTCCCTTCTGTTACAATCAAGGAAGGTCGTTCATAGTAAGTTTCGGTGTTTGCTTATAAAAATCAGATAATTTTATGTCATTCTTTCGATGTGGGACAGAGCTTGTATTTTATCTCCTTTTGCACTGGTTGCGATGGGCTAATATCCCATTATTAATGGGGAAAAAAAAAATCATAAATGAGGTGTTTAGCTTATATCAATTAAAAAATCAGGTTTTTTTTTTAATTTATGAAATGTAAGTTATTAAATTCATTTATGATTAAATATTTAATTCTAATATAATATAATATAATTAATCCACGCCACATGTACCACCCCTATTGCTCCAGTGACTATTTCGGTGACCATTCCGACAACCACTCTTCTCCGACGACTATTCTGGCTACTGCTCCGATTCCCACGACCATTCTGACTACTATTCCAGCAATCATTTCGGTCACAGATTTATAATTTAATTAGTCACATATTATTTTTCAGTTACAAATAATAATTTTATACGTCACAGATTATTTTATGGTCACAACTCAAAAATTTTGTAGGTTACAATTAACTCGTTGGTCATAGATTTCAAAATTTATAGGTCACACGACCATATATTTCAAAATTAGTGTGTCACAGATTTTTTATCGGTCACATATTATATAATTTTTAGGTCATAGATAACAAAATGGTTGGCAGCGAAATCACCCGCCACCACCTCCACCTCCACCTCCACCCCCGTCAATGCCAAACACACCACCAACAAAACCCGTTGCCACCGCTGCCACAACACCAAGAAAATCTCCATCACTTTGCCATGACCATATATGACTCCTGGATAAATCAGCACTATCGGCAAACCCTCAGATGCAGCTTCCAAAAGCAATTTTGTCCACCAAGGCCTTCGATCTTTCGTGCCGCCGAACAAAGCCAGAGATTCTCTTCCAGGAGGACTGATTTTAGAGAGAAGGGAAGGTGATCGCGAAAAGGGAAGGTGATCGCGATGAGATGAAGGAGAGAGAGGCGAGAGAAACGGGAGAAGGGGAAAAATGGAAAATTAGGATTTTAAATTTTTAATTACTTGAATTGTGATTAAAAAACTTTGGCACCTGACATTTGCAGGGTGAACTTTAAATGCCTGGAACCGTATAATTTCCTCATTGTTAATTGAGTTGTACAGTTGGGCTTTGGCCCAAAAAACGCATCCAACCCACAATGACTTTCGGATGTGAAGCCCTGTGCCCTTTACCTCGAAAAATATTAGTACAAGTTCTTAAATATATTTTTCTTTTCTTATCAATAATTACTCAATTAATTGGAAATTTTGTTTGAAAAAACTATGGGTTTTTCTTATTGATCCCATGAGTCTGTAAAACTGCATATTCTACTTGCTATTTAGATAGTTGACGTTAATTGATAGACTTTTATAATTTTTGAAAAGCGATAAAATTAGTATCATACTCAAATATATCAATGGATATCAACATATCGAAGTTATAAAATGTCTCAAGAAGCAATTAGCCATGTTGTATGTGCCAATGCTTTTTAAGTTAGAGTTTTACAAATTCTACGATTTCATCACTTCATTTAGCCTTTCCTTTAATGGTTGATCGTAAACAAAATGAGTTTCACCCTTTTCACATACACCTCCTTCGTGATTGGAGAACCTCCACCTCCATGACAGTTTCCAAATACAATATTTGAAGATGCTAAAATTCCTAAAAATCGTCCATAGTTAAAATTAGCGTTCATTCAAAATGTGTATCTAAACAAATAATAAAATAAATTATTTACATAAATTTATATGATTTAATTATTTCTAGCTTTAATAGTACAAAATATTATTAGAATTTCAATTTTTTATTTATTAAAAAAATTTACAATATTTTCTTCTTTCCCCATAAATTTCCACTTCATTTACTCGCCGTAGTAATCAAAAATCCCAGCGGCCTCCCACAGGTTTTCATTCAAAGAATCCTGCAAATCCTCGGGAAAGACCCGCGTCCGGCAAAGTGGGCACGTCTTCTGATCGTGATCCATCCAACGGTCCAGGCAACTCCGGTGGAATATATGCCGGCAATTCGTTAGCCGTCGGATTTCATCATCACCTTCAAAATCATACAAACAAACCGCGCAATTCTCTGTAATTTCAGACTCACCTAAATCAGAAAACTTCACAACCGGCAGAAGCTCCAGTATCAACGCGGCGGATACGACCCCGTAATCCGTTCGGGTCGGGAACGTCATTTCCGAGTCCAGGAATTCACCGAAACCCAGTAGAGTAAACACTACTCGTATTAATTTACGAATGAATCCCAGAAATGATAGAACAAAAACAAACGCTTTTGGAAGAAAAAGATCAGTGTGTACAACTGGAAAACCCATTTCCTTCTCCAATTTGCTACGTATATATGTATTTATGACGAAGATGTTCCTTAGGCTATTAGTGCGTGTAAAATGAGACTATGAAGAAAGCTTTTTCATGGAGGGCATGAGATGGTGGTGGGTTATATAATATATGCAGGGGGAGTGGGCTGGTGACCTCTAGGATTGGACAAAACTCTCAAATCGAACCGATACAATCGGACTTGAATCGAATCGAGCGATTTTTTTAAAGTTAAATATTCGTACAAGTATCTGAATCGAGAATCAACTGGTCTGGTTCGATTATCGATTTTAGACCAATAACCGAAGAATCGAATATCCCTAATTTTTTTCTTAAATAAGCCAAATTATATTTTTTTTTCTAAATAAATTTACTAACTAATTAATTTAATCCAAACCCAAAATATGATTTTCATATTTCTAATTTCTAGCTCAAGTATAATTGATCAAATTAACCTAAATTTTCCTCAAATCTTTTATTCTATCGTAGTGCCGTGTTTGCTTAGAGAAATCGAATTGGAAGTATATCGTTACCTGAAAATTCGGGTTCGATTCGATTCTCCTTATAACCGAACCGAACTGGATCATGTCCAGCCCTAGTGATCTCATTGGTGTAAGCCATGTTTGGTTTAAATAACATAATTGATAAAATTTTAAGTTAAAGTCAATAATTAATTTTACTCGCACATTTCTAAATCCAATAATTTTTCAATTGTTTCATCATTTTTTATTAAAATTTATTAAAAAATTAATTTTTTTAATCAAAAACTAATCATGGACTGAGTCGAAATGAGTCTCATAATTCATTATTGAGAGGCCTAGCTAAAATGTCAAGAGCAAAGCATCATCAAGCCAATAATTTGAATCCGAGCATCATTTCGAGGAAAGGGTAAAATTTAAGGAAAAATATATTATTTAATGAAGTTGTTTTGCAACTAATGATGAACAACGTTACTATTATTTATGTATCAAAGGTCAATAGTCGTAGAAAGGGTGGCCGAAAGAGTCGTACGCAGGATCATTAATTAGAACGTGTGAATGAGAATTAATTATCTAGGATTTAAGATAACAAAAGACCAAATTAGAGTTCTTATAATGTGTAACTACTTAGCTTATATGGAGTCATATGACACGTGTGAAAGATAATTAATTAATTAGAAATAAAATAATGGACAAAGTTAAAGTTGTTATCTTATAATTATTTAAAGTTGAAATCAACAAAAAAAAAAGGTACAAATCTTAATTCCGGGATGATCATAACCCTCATATATCCTTTATTCAAAAGAATTTATTTCAAAATTACTTTTCTAAAAGACCCGTGGCCAAGAAGGTAGTACCAAAAGAAAGATCATTTGGCATAGGCAGCGAGCACCTATTAGGGCTGGTGCATGGCTCGGAGTACTCTTTTTTTTTTTTCTTAAAGAGCCAAAGTTAACTATTGGTCGTTAAAGCGTATTCTCGAAATCCCTATGTCTACAGCTGTAGCAATAGGGGCATATTTGGTAATACGCCATATTCTTGAAAACTGATCATTTTTCACGTTTTATCATATCCTTTTCTTATTATTGATTAAATTATGCACCATTACCAAAAGATTGTAATACATCAAGTCGAATACTCGATGACTCGTTCTAATGATCCGTGCTATTACACTGAAAATTGCTTAATAAATGACGATAAATTAAATCTTAGTCTCAATAAATTCAGAATTTATAATTAGTAAACATATATTTTGAATTGTTAGTATGTTTGAAATCCAAGAAGTGGGTTTTTGTACAATTATTTTTATTATTATTATTAACACCCCCGCTTGATTCCATTCAAACTAAAAGGCAAACTTTAAAACAAAGGGGATTCATATTAAATTTGTTTAGTACTTATTTTTGTTAATTAAGTATGAGTTTGGTGCATTAGGATCAGATTACCAGCTAACCCACTAAGACTTGTGTGACGGCCGAAAGAGATTTGTTCAAATAAGTATTGATTCGAATTAATATATGGAGAGAAAGGACGAATGGGTCATAATAACTTCTTTAATTTGTTAATCAGAATTCGTTGATACGAACGAAATTTCGACGTGTTCTTCTCGATCAGCAAATTAATAGCTCCAAATGTCATTGAACTTTCGTTCTAGTTGTAATCGGGTCACTAAACTTTAACTTCAATGAATACGTAAGCCGGAAAAATATTTTATGGATCAATTTGAAATGTGCAAACTTTAGCGACCAATTGTAAAATTAACTATGATATTATAATAATTATTACAAAACGCGCATATTCAATAAATAAAGTAAGTAAGGCTAAAAAAAAGTTCTTGGTATGGTAAATATTTAAGAAATTATTTCATAGCTTGGAATTTCATGATGACTTGATTGCATCACGAAGTTTAGCGAACCGATTGCAATTAGGGTGAAAGTATAGTGACTTAAATGAAATTGGGATTGCAATTTCGTACATCATTTTGCCGTGGAATTCAAGTTATTAAATCTCTCATTAATAAATTAAGAGATGCACTGCCAAATTTCATTAATCAAAGAGTTTAAAAATCAAGGATTGACTATAAAAAAAGGAATTAATATGGATTAGGAAAATAATTAAAGTTTGTTTGGATATCAGCATGTTGATGTAACAAAATACGAGCAATCAAATCTATCTCTCTTTCTCTACTTCTACATTATAGACTTCTAAAAACATATAAAGTGTACACAATATTGAGTTGATGTCTAGCTCATCATAGGCTACATCACATCAACCCACGTGAATCATAACGAAAAATAAACATCTTAGTCTAATTATTCGGTAACAACTTAAATGAAAATTGAAAAAGAAAACAAGAATTGAAAGCTCGAAATTTTCGAACATTATCTTGATCCAACTTACTTTACACTTTCAAATAAAATTAGACAAACTTTAAATTACAAAGTATTTTTGTTATTACGATCAATTTGAAGTATCGATTAAATAGAAAATTAGTAGACACGTATATGTAGTTACAATAAATTACACAGAAATAGAGAAAACCCGAAAATTCACATTTTTTGGGTCCGAAGAGACCTAAGGATCTTTACAAATTGTGTAGGACTTGTACGAATAGCATGTTGCTCGATTCATACTGCAATTCTAGATAAGATCGTACAATTAAAGGAGAAAAAAATGGATTTTTGTTTTAAGCAACGGTGTACATCAAATCTTGCTTTGCCATGGTGCAATCAAGTTCCCAAGATTATTGATGTAACATGTCCTCAATTTTCCTCCATAAACTTAGCTTACTCTTGCAGCGTATTTAATACATTAAAACAAATACAAATGTATATGACAAAAGAATGAACAACAATTTTATATATTTTATTTTTAATTAGTATTTTTCGATTTAAGAATCTGCTTTTAATATTTTTATTTATTATTTAATCATTAGTGCGGATGCTTGGGTTTGAAATGTTACTTTTCTAGAAATTAAAAATTTGTTAGTGTAAGGAATAATATTTCTCTGCCAATTGAGACCCATATACAATGGGTCAGAATCAATTAAGGCTATGTTTGTCATCCTTTAAAAAATTAAATTGGCTTATTAGCACAAAACGTCCATACGTTTGATAGTTAGTGTGCAAAACGTCCCAACGTTTCATTTTTTTTTACATTTTTGCCTATATTTCAACGTTTCAGTGTGGAAAACATCATTTTCACTATTTTTCAGTGTAAAATGACCATTATACCCTCAAATTTAAATAAAACAAATAAAATGAAAAAAAATATAAAAAATAAATTGTAATTATACTCCCAAACTTTTTAAAAAGTGCAAGTGAGTCCAAAAGCCTTATTAAAAGGCTTAAGCACAAAACGTCCCTACGTTTGACATTTAATGCGGAAAACGTCCCTATGTAGAGGTGTCAATCCGGGTGGTCCGGGCCGGGTCGACCCGCCAACATGTGAGCCCGGTAACGGCCCACATGAAAAAAAGCCCGCCCGCTGCGGGTTCCGGGCCGGTTACGGGTCGGCCCACAATTTTGGACTACAACCCAGGCCCGCCCGCTGACCCATCCGGGTCGAGCCCATGCGGGTCACGGGTCGTGCGGGTCGCGGTTCATTCCGGTTTGGCCCGTATGATTGTATAAATAAAATTATAAAAATATAGAATTTTTCCGATTTGGCCTATATGGAGAGCAACTATCATTGAAAATAGGATTTTGAGAAGAAGAATTGCGAGTATCCATAATATAGTAGGATTAAAAAATTTAGTAGTGACTACTAGTGAGAACCGAGAAGAAAGAAATATAATCAAGATGATGATGATGATATTTGCAATTGAATAATTGTAATTGTAGTAAGGTAGTAACAAGTATGAACTATAAAGTATAAATATATAATAACTAATGAGAGGATATTGTAAAAATAAATGTAAGAATAAATTCGAATTTATTGATGAAGGGGATGATATTACCGTTAGAAAATTTATATTACCATTAGTTAAAATAAAAAAAAAAAAAATTGACCATGCAGCAGGCTACGCCTTTTTTTGAATTTTTTTTATTTTTATTTTTTTCAAATTTTTTTGTTTGGCCCTCCCCCCATTTTTTTAAATTTTTGTTTTATTTTTTTTTTCAATTTTTTTTTACGGGTCGCGGGTTAACCGCGGCCCGTGGGGGTGCAACCCGCGAAGCCCACGGGTTACACCTCCTTGGCCCGTGAACCGCCCGCACGGGTCACGGGTCGGCCCGCGGTCCCGGTTTTCACGGGCCGATTTTCACGGGTCATGGCCGGCCCGTCCGTCTTGACACCTCTATCCCTATGTTTCAAACATGTTTATATTTGCTCAATAACACAAAACGTCCCTACGTTTGACACTTATTGCGTAAAACGTCCTTACGTTTCATTTATTTTTACATTTTCGTCCTTATTTCAACGTTTCATTGTGAAAAACGTCATTTTCACTATTTTTCAATGTAAAATGACCAATATACCATCATATTTAAATAAAACAAAAAAGAAAAATAAATTACAATTGTACTCCCAAACTTTTTAAAAATTGCAAATGAGTTCAAAAATCTTATTAAAACATTACCAGTCATTTCCTCCTCTCTCAACCTTATCCTCCCTCCACCACCTAAATCAGGATTGTAGATGGAGGTGTGATGGTTTGAAAGGTGGTGGGGTTTGGTGATTTAGGTGGTGGAGGGAGGATAAGGTTGATGGAGGAGGAGAAGACTGATGGTTTGAATGTTTTAATAAGATTTTTGAACTCATTTGCACTTTTTGAAAAGTTTGGGAGCACAATTGTAATTTATTTTTATTTTCCTTTTTTGTTTTATTTAAATATGATGGTATATTTGTCATTTTACATTGAAAAATAGTGAAAATGACATTTTCCGCAATGAAACGTTGAAATAAGGACGAAAATGTAAAAAAAAAAGAAACGTATGGACGTTTTACGCAATAAGTGTCAAACGTAGGGACGTTTTGTGTTATTGAGCAAATATAAACATGTTTGAAATATAGGGACATTTTCCGCATTAAGTGTCAAACGTAGGGACGTTTTGTGTTTAAGCCTTTTAATAAGACTTTTGGACTCACTTGCACTTTTTAAAAAGTTTGGGATTATAATTACAATTTTTTTTATATTTCTTTTCATTTTATTTTTTTTATTTAAATTTGAGGGTATAATGGTCATTTTATACTGAAAAATAGTGAAAATGATGTTTTCCACACTGAAACGTTGAAATAGGGGAAAAAATGCAAAGAAATGAAACGTTGGGACGTTTTGCACACTAACTATCAAACGTAGGGACGTTTTATGCTAATAAGCCTATTATTTTTCCACAACATATTCATATAATAAAGGATCATTCTTGGTGTACAGGAAAAAAAAATTCTGTCAAATTTGCAGACCACACATAACACATGTGGGACCCACATTTTTTAGAATATTTTATTGACAATTGGGACCCACATCCACATGACACATCTGGCTGAATTCTGTGAAATTTTTTCCGTACACATGCATTTTCCCTATAATAAAATATTCTACACACAAACCAATAAAGTTTTCTTACTTTTTAATTACACATTTTTCAAAAAATAGTATTTCATAACTCATTATTCCCAAATAAATTCTATCAAATGGCACTAAATGGGATCATATGCAATAATTATTTTAGTGTTTTAAATAATATGATTATTAATGCAATGACAATTATACATCTGCAGTCCAAATATTTATTATCATTGTATCCCTATAAATATGAGACTTTGATGCTCATTATGATATACATATGTCTATTGACTTCTCTACTTTCTTCTCTACTTTATAAAATATTATCAGCACAATTATTTCAAAAACCAAAATGAATTAGTTAGCACGTAAATTTAGAAAAAGGAAAATGGGAAAGGGACAATTTGGAAGGTGGAAATTGATTGTCTGGTGGGTGGGCCGTTAATTAATTGTAACCTTTAAATGGGTGAGTTATTATTCATGCAAGAATTATATATATTATTTTCATACTTCCATTAATTTCTCATGTAACTGAAAGAGTCTTGTTTTTAAAACTGATTTTTAATTCTTCAAGAAATATTATCTAGATAAGGAGTTTCTCTAAAATTTCTGGTTCTGGAAAAATATGAAAGAAAATGGTTTCTCATTCAACTCATTTTTTTAAAAAAAGGAAAATAATTTATTTTCAGTACAAAACCTTCCATACCAATCTATTCGTGTCTTAATTTATTTTTTCTCACTACATTTTCAGACAAATATTCCATATGTTATGTTGGGAATGTACTTAATCATGCACAGCGGAAATAAAACAATTTTCAATTCCCAAATGAGGATCTGCAATGTGTTTAGATAGAAACTGTGATAAGAATGATACCTTTGATGAATTCCACAAACTCTTTTGCTTTTTCTTGAACTCCAATGATCACGATCTACAATCCAAGCTGTCCAATTGTCCAGCCTCCAATGGTGATCCACACAGAGAACAAGAATGACGGCTAGGGTTTCTTTTCTTGTGCTAGCAAGAATAATAAAAATCCCTACTGTTTTCAAACCCTAGTAGTCTATTAATATAAGTCCAGATGGGCTCGGCCCATCTATTAAACTTAACCCGGTCCAATATTTAATTAATCAAATTAATTAAATCTGGTCCATGAATTAATTAATCCAATTAATTAATTCGGGCCGATTAATAAACAACCCAATTAATTAATTATCCAACACTTGTCAATTAATTAATTGGTAAATCTCATTCTTCTGATTCTCTTTTGTGTGTGACCCATTAGGTTCCCGATCACGATGCCTAACGACGTGAATTATTATTTTGATCTAATCAAAATCAATAAATTAAAACGCTCCTTTTAATTTATCACTAATTCACTTTCGTTGTCCCAGATTTACATCTAGCAATGTGTCGGTCAATACATGTGACGGGAAATATCACGTAGTATGACAAAACCAAACTTGTTCGTTTACCGTGAAACTATAATCCTTTCGTCAATATGATCCGATCAATTATGAGATATGGACATGTGTCAATCTCAATTTATCGATCATATCTTTTATCCCACTGTTAAATCAATGTACGTCGAAAACTCTTTTCCGACTTATGAGCTCACCTTGGCCAAGGATTTCATTATCAACTTAACTGGATAAAATATAGATCATAATCTCTTACTATCTAAGACTGAAGAATCCTCTATTGATCATTCACAACCTTCATATGATTCTTGACATACCCGAACGATACTGTATTAGCGACCCTTGACAGAGCAACATCCAACATCACCAAAGTATGACTGCCCTCATATAAGGTATTATGATGACCTCAAGTCAAAGGACCAATTCCACTACCGAACGTTAGAGATTAACCACTAACACTTAGATAGTTATCCATGTGGAATCTCTCAGCGGGTCTCCAATGTTTTGTTCTATAACAAAATATCCACGTGTTCATTCAAGTGTCACCACACTTTAGCTTGTGAGATCAGCTACTTACTTCACAAGTAAGAATGCCACACGCGATAGTCTATCCATAATAACGATATCCGTATCTCGTTATTACCTCGACCACAGACGATTTAAGATTCAGTCATATGTAATTTGTATCTCACAATCACAACTCCTTGTGATTAACAAATCACCAAGACTTGAATCTACGGATTCTATTATTTAATTTATTAGAATATTAATTCAATTAAATAATAGATATTGCCATATATATGCATTGATTATATATATTCAAAGTGTTTATGTCTAAAGTTGATTGGACTTAGGGTATAACACTTAAAAACTCCCACTTGCACTAGATCCAATCACTTATATATCTTATATCATAAGAGTCTACATGACGATCATGTTTATGCTGCGACAACTCTTTGTCAGTGGATCTGTAATTTAATAACTTGTGGGAATTCGTTCTTTATCTATGTCATTTCATTGTATTATCTTTCCAATGAGATAACACTGCCTTAACATATGTTTGGATCATTGATGAGACCTTAGTTCCTTCGCTTGCACGATGGCTCCATTGTTATCACAATGCATAAGCGTGTGATCAACAATGTTAGGAACTACTCTAAGTTCAGTAATGAACTTCCTGATCCAGACCACAACTTTTGTTGCTTTGTAAAGCAATGATGTATAAGGCTTCCATTATTGAATCAATGGTTATTTGGAACATTTCCAACACACCGCTTAAGAGTAAACCAATATCCTATTTGAGATGTGATATTATTCCAGTCTGACTAGAAGTTAGCATTATTCTATCCATGAACTCTCAGTTCATTTTCTTTATATAAAATCTTCTCGAGATTTTATCTGTATAGATTGGGATGAGTTAAGCAACCTTCTAGATCTATCTCTATAGATCAACTTGCTTCTCCCACATCCATCACGGAAAAATTATTTGACAATCATAATTTCAACAATTGAAATATAGAGACGTTGTTTCCTATAATATGTCTCATACATATAATATCAGGAATGCGACAATGCTCCCACTATCTTCTTGTAAACACACATTTCGTTTTCATTTTTTATAAAATCAAACATTTTGACTTTTTGTATCAAATCGAAGATTCCAGCTCCAAGAGGCTTGTTTCAATCCATATTGACATTTTTCTTGTAAACTCATTTACAACCTATGAGTTCTAATCCATTAGGCAAGTCGACCAAGGTCAAACCTCGGTTACAACAAGTCCATCTCTTTAAGTCAACACTTGACTTTATTTCTATGTAATTAGTAGGTTCATTATCCTTGATTAGTAATCATGGATTCGTACCTTCTAGGAGGTCAAATGATCCTATAAGATTTACACTGAGCTAACGTGTCCTCAGAAGTCTCCACTTCCTGATCAAGAGTATGTCCCTCAACTGGTGTGGGATAAGACTCAGATTTATCTATTCGGTTAATTATATCCGTGGACTCTTGAACTCTTTCAAGATTTATTCTACTCCCACTGTCTCTCTTAGAGTAAACACTTTCTCTAAGAGTATGACATGTCTTGAGATGAACATTTTCTTCTTAACGAGATTATAGAATTGATATCCAATTATCTCTTGGATATCCACAAATATATAATTATCGGATTTAGTCTCAAACTTATCCGATTCAGTGCGCTTCACATAAGTGTCACAACCCAAACGTTCATATGAGATATGTTGGGCCATTCCATAACTCGTATGGAGTTTTTGTCAACCGATTTAGATGGGGCACGATTTAGTGTGCAGCACGTGGCAATCAGTGCATGATCTCAAAATGATTTTTGAATGCTTGCATGGTTTGTTCTCAATTGCACTATATCTAATAGTGTACTATTCCTCATTTCATATATATCATTATGTTGCAATGTATGTGGAGGAATCCACCGCATGAGAATCTAATTCTCTTTTAGATAATCTAAAATTCTCCATTTTAGATATTCTTTACCTCGAACAAGTCTTAGTGTAAGAATATATTTACCTATTTGTTTATCAACTTTTAGTTTGAATCCCTTTAACATTTCAAGAGATTCGTGCTTGAATTTCATCAAATATACATGATCATTTCTGAAATGATCATTAGTAAATGTGATGAGATAAGATAAACTTCACCTGACATTAATTGATATGGATCTACATACATCACTATGTATTAGACCTAATAATTGTGCAGATCAATTTCTTTTTCAAGTAAAAGGAGATTTGGTCACTGTGTCTTACAGACATGATTCGCATTTGTCAAATGATTCAAAATTATTTGACACAAATATACATCTCCATGTAAGTTTGGAATTGCATTCTCATTTATGTGACCAAATCTGCAATGCCAGATATAGGTGTTATTCAGACTATCATTTTTATGCCTTTCAATTTCTATACTCATTATAGAGCATTCAATATTTAGAATATAAATGTCATTTTGTAATTTACCATAACCATTAAAATCTTATCAAGATAAAAAGTAACAACAATTGTCCTTAACATTAAAATAATTCATGTCAAAACATGAAATTTATTTAATGCTCTTGGTAATGGTGAGAACAAAATTAACATTTCTCTAATTCTAATATCGTGCCTAAAGGCAATTGCGAGAAATATGCTTCTACAGGCAATGCAGCAACTTTTACTCATTTTCAACGTGTAGGTCAACTTCTCCCTTCTGCAGCGATCTACTTTTATTTAATTTCTGTATATTTATACAAATATGAGATTTATATCTAGTATCTAATACCCGTGAAACTAATGAAGTAGATTTAAGTTTTGCAATTTCATTTCTAATGACCCATCATTCCAAAATGATAATAAGGATCATCAGATTTGGTATTATCCTTATTCGCTTTAACTATCTTAGTCATCTTGGTTGCTTTCCTAAAGCATCTTTTAGACTTCCTTAGAGGAATCTATGACTAAAATTTGTCCACTACAAATACAGATGTTGGACTTAACAGTTTTAAGCATGTTCAGCAACTCAATGTGCATGCTTCGAGTTTATTCATATTAAATTCATAATTAGTTATGAATAACTCTTTGACAGAGATTGCAGAACCAAGTCTACACTTAATTCATTGTTCATGACTGAACGCAATCAAGACAATTCTCAAAGTAGTTTGCATCTTCAGCACACGAGCACCGACTGAAGATTCTTCAGCCATTATGCACCGTTATAGTTGCTAGGAAATATCATATATTTCCTCGTATGATTATTCATCATTCAACACATTGAGATGAAAGATCATGTGTTAGCATCTATACTCTTATGTTGCTTTATAACTCAGGTGACATAGTCACAAACATCACATATGTTGTAGTACTATCGTCAACACTGTGTTTATTATAGCAGCCACCCCTTCTTTTATTGAGTCATCAACAGGTGTCTCTAGAAAGGGCTACTTAAGGACACAACCAATTTTTCATACTTGAGAATAATTCTCAGATTGCGACGTCAATCAAGAAAATTTGCTTTGGTCGTTGGCATACAATATGCTTCTCAAATATATGTGGTTACTCATGATTCAATAAATGTAAACGACGAAAAGTAAAGAAATAATATATATAATGCATGAATTACTTTAATATGGTCTTTTATTAAATTAATTTTGCTCCCACTATTTAACTCAAATTTATGACCCTCTCACATAAATTTATGGAATTCGTACTTGATTCCCAGTGGGCTGAGATCCCATTTGTTATATTAAAACCTTGAGTGTACTCAACAAGCCCTAATAAAACATTTGGGTAGATACTATTATCAATTGTATCTCCATACAACTCCCAGATCATTAAGCCGACAACTCTTTATCTTCACACATCTTATGTGTTAGCTTAACATGCCTCTAAGATTTATCTCCTTGGGTGTACTCAGCAAGAGATAAATATTAGTTAAGTCAAACCCATCCTTCAGAAATATATAATATTTCATAGTGTCAAACATATCCCTAATAGACCAGCCTTGAGTGTACTCAACAAGTTAAGATCGATTTAGGACTCTCGTTTTTCACTATAATGAAGGAAGGCGAATATAAATATGACTTAATATTTTAACATGCCTCTAAAATTTATCTTCTTGAGTGTACTCAACAAAAGATAAATATTAGTTAAGTCAAACCCATCATTCAGAAATATCTAATATTTCATAGTGTCAAACATATCCCTAATGGACAAGTTTTGAGTGTACTCAACAAGCTAAGATCGATTTAGGACTCTCGTTTTTCACTATAATGATGGAAGGCAAATAACAAATTGACTTAATATTTTTAACGAGGGGTTTTGCATGCAAAAGGTCTCATCGTAATAATTATATATATTTTATTATACATCTAACATGCAAATAAACATACATATAATAGTGTGGACGATTATGGACTTATACTATCTAGTCTTCCCGAGCCATAAGGAAGACTAGTCGGTCAGTTCCTAGGGGGTATAGCATTGATTCATACAATGCTCCATCTCTATGGTCTCCTCCTCTTCTTGTATCTCCAATTAATCCAGCTGCAACTTGTATCCTATACTAGTTGGCACGTAAGCCTAAATAATATTGGACACGCAGGCCCATAATAATAACAACGGATTTGCAGGTCCAAAATAAATAAGAGCTCGCAGGCCCATAAAACAACAAGAATAAAACTAACCATTCAACACATCCACATGGTCGAGTCCATAATCATCCACTAATAAAACATTCATCATATAAATGCATTCCTATAATATCTAATATTATATGCAAACATGTTTCAAGTTTCTAGCAATTAAAGTCGTCTAAACTAATTTACACAAATGGATCGGAACAATTAAATAATTAATTAATCAAATTAATTAATTAATTTAATTAGCGGATTTATTTAATTAAAATCAAATTTCAATTAAATATCAAATTAGAGTCCAACTCTAATTCTACAAATATAAGGCGGAACTATTTAATTTAAATCAAATTTTAATTAAATACCAAATTAGAGTCCAACTCTAATTCCAATAAAATTTTAGGGCAAAACAATTTAATTAAAATCAAATTTTAATTAAATGTCAAATTAAAATTCAACTCTAATTATAATCAAATTAATACGGTTGAATTTAATTAAAATCAAATTTTAATTAAATACAAAATAAAAGTCAAACTCTAATTCTAAAATATTAGGGCGAACATATTTAATTAAAATCAAATCTTAATTAAATACTAAATTAGAGTCCAACTCTAATTTTAAGAAATATTTAGGGCGAGACAATTTAATTAAAATCAAATTTCAATTAAATGTCAAATTAGAGTCCAACTCTAATTTTAACAATATACTAGGGTGGATAATTTAATTAAAATCAAATTTTAATTAAATATTAAATTAAAGTCTAACTCTAATTTAAAATGAATTAACATTTTAATTTAGGATAAAACTCCTAAATGAAATAAAATTCAATTTAGGGTCAAAGTTTAATATTTAAGTTAAAATCTAATTTTAACGAAAATATAAAAGTCGTCAATTTTTAAATAAAATTTTAAACGGGTCAAAATTGAAATTTTAGAATTAAACCACTTTAAAATCTAATTCAAAACCCCTTTTAAATTTTAAATTCAAAACCATTTTGAAATTTGCAATAAGACCCCAAGTTTAAAATTATTAATAGGCCCTCGAATTAATTAAATTGCATGACAGGCCCTTTACTAATAATTGCAAGTTTGACCCTAGAAACATAATTTCAGGCGGGGGCCTGCAATTTCGTAAATTGCAAGAGAGGCCCCCTCCTCCACCTCTTCTCTCCCCGTCTCTGAAACCCTAACTCCGGGCGCCTCCTCCGTTCGCCGGCTGCGACGGTTCTGCTAACCGCCATCGGCAGCTCCAACGAGTACTGCTGTGCTATGGCAATGACGACTTGCCATTGCGATTTCAAGCAATGTCTCGTCGGCTATGACGCCAGCTAGCGATTGATTATATATATTCAAAGTGTTTATATCCAAAATTGATTGGATTTAGGGCATAACACTTACATGCTATTCAATGAAACTCAATTGATTATGAAAAAAAAGTAAAATGTTATACTATTTTGAAATAATATTACATGCTCCTGAAGAGTATGAAATTACGATTTTCAATATTTTAGGACATTAATTTATTTATCTTGAAGAAGCAATATTAAAGTACAAAAGTGCTCTTGAAATAACACATTATAATTTTTATTAATATTTTAGTTGAATTTTTCTCGTTCTCAAAGAGCATAATATATAAGATCTAATATAAATTATATTTTTACTCTTGAAAGTAAAACATTACATAATTTATTACTCTAACAATAATATGTTATTACTCCTGAAAAGCGTGATATTGAAGTTTTCAATATTTCAAAAAAATATTGACACGTTGTCATAGAAAAAGCATATTTTCATATTAAATTAATATGTTTGAAGAATAATCAATTATTATTTTGAAATGAAATACGATTCGAACATTTGAATATTATAGAATTATTCAAATCAATTAATACAAATCAATATTCTTTTATATCTTTCTATATATAAAAAGTGTCTATTTAACGGAATTTGTTGGTTTAACGGAAAAACTAACGGAATTTGTTGTTTTAACGGATTATGTAACGGAATTTCTTATTTTAAACAGGTAGCTGCACTTTCTTTCAGTGTTTTTATCATAATTTTGTATTCCGATATTCGAATGAGATGATTCAAAATGCGTTGGAAAGCTAACCCATCTGGCTACAACTTTGATTCAGACATCATTCTCCAATTCGATCACTTTCTATGCCAAAAATAGGTCTCAATATAACGGACTATGTAACGAAATTTTTTGTTTTAAACAGGCAGCTGCACCTTCCTTTAGTGTTTTTATCATAACTTTGTATTTCGATGTCCGATTGAGGCGATTCAAAATGCGTTGGAAAGCTAACTCATCTGGCTACAACTTTGATTCAGACATCATTCTCCATTTCGATCACTTTCTATGCCAAAAATAGGTCTCAATATAATGGACTATGTAACGAAATTTCTTTTTTTAAACAGGCAGCTGCACCTTCTTTCAGTGTTTTTATTAAAACTTTGTATCTGATATCCGATTGAGGCGATTCAAAATGAGTTGGAAATCTAACTCATCTGACTAAAACTTTGATTCATATTATTCTCCAATTCGATCACTTTCTATGCCAAAAATATGTCTCAATATAACTGACTATGTAACAGAATTTCTTGTTTTAAACAGGCAGCTGCATCTTCCTTCAGTGTTTTTATCATAACTTTGTATTCCGATATCCGATTGAGACAATTCAAAATGCGTTGGAAATCTAACCCATTTGGTTACAACTTTGGTTCAGACATCATTCTTCAATTCGACCACTTTATATGCCAAAATTAGGTCTCAATATAACTATGTAACAGGATTTCTTATTTTAAACAGGTAGTTGCACCTTCTTTCAGTGTTTTTATCATAACTTTGTATTCCGATATCCTATTGAGATGATGCAAAATGCGTTGGAAAGGTAACTCATCCGGCTACAACTTTAATTCAGACATCATTCTCCAATTCGATTACTTCCTATGGCAAAAATAGGTCTCAATATGAGACTAAAACACCGGAGCATAATTTTTCGGTTGGAAATTGATTTGTGATCATCTTTTGACTAAATTTGATCCCCTTGACATCTTCCTTTATCCAATTGACTCCGAGCACTCTCAAATCTTCATCTTGAGATTCGGCACAACTTTTAAGTATTTACATTTTAGCCCCCGAACTTTGGATTCCTTACAGTTTAGCCATTTCTCCAAATTTGTCTACTTTTGCTTATTTTCTTCAATCTCACCAACGTACATCTAATTATTTATCAATTATATAAATATTACATCATTAATTATTTATTGGGTGTCTGTTTTTGATTTTCAGCAGAAATCAAGCCGTTGACAACACAATTCATGTCGTTGGGAGCCGCAATTTTGGACTAATTCTCTCACTGTAGGGCTGTAGCCTGTAGGTTTGAGAAAAAAAGGTAACATAATCAATTTTCCTTCCTCCTTACAGCGCGCCCAGACATACCCTTAATTAACCAAAAAGAATTACATCTTTATTAATAACAAATTAATTATTAAACAAAAATATTAATATAAACCAAGCAAACGTACATTGCACGTTGCTTGCACCTAGTATTTATTAATATTTGGAAGGAGCACAATTAGATTTCGTTCGATGTAAATATTGTATTATTACTCTTGGAAGAGTATAAATTTAGAATCAATATCTTAGAAGAAAATAATATATTTTTCTCTCATTGTTTCAAAAGGAATTATGTTTGTTGCTGATAAAAAAACACAAATTACGACATTACAATATATTGAAAAATATTGTATTATTGCTCCTGAAGAGCATAAATTTACAAGTTTTTAATTCTCGAATAATATCATTTTGTGCTCCTGGTGTAGTACAAATCTCGATAAATATCGTAAGTTGAAGAGTATGTGTTTTTCTTGTGTCTCATGATATTTTGTTTAGTGTTTCTTGTGTCTCTTCATATTTTGTTTAGTTTTCTTTGTTAAATTAATGTAATTTAATCATTTTGATGAGAAGTAATTGCAAATTGTCGGTTCATAGCCTTAAAAAAAGGCTTTGATTATATACAAATTTTGTCATTCATCGTGTATTTATTGTTATTATTATTTTTTATTAAATTATTATACTTGGTACAAGTGTCATGAATGAGTTACCGTGTGTTCTTATGAGTGCATTCATAAGAAAATAAAAGAAATTATATATTTGGAACTCATGATAAAAAAAAATTTGGTCACGACTTAAGATCAAAGAACATGTATATTCCGCATACTAAATTTCACTACAACAAAATTGAGATTTCGTGACATACAAAAAGTTGTTGCAATAAGTGACTTAATGTTGCATATTTTTAAAGTTTGTCGCGAAGATTGTGATGAAAAAAATAAATACCAAATAATATAAGGTGACGTAAAAAGTTGTCGTGAAATGTGAGAAATTGCGACAAATAATAAAGAATGTCGCCAAAAATATGAGGCAAGTAAGACGCCAAAATATTTTTGGTGGGAAACTTATGGCTACAAATTTTTATTTATTGCAAGAAATTGCTTGTGATGCAATACGGTTTACTTTTTGCGATAAAAAATATTTGTTGTTAAAAATTCTATAGTTAGAGGAAAAAATCGCTACAAGAAAAATAATTTTTTGCAGCGGACAAAAAATGTTGCAATAGGTTTTTTACCATGCTTACACGTATAATGTAAGATCTAATATTGTCGTAGATTAGAAGGATACGGTAGCGTGCAATGTGCGATGCAAAAGCCCTCAAATGTATGTTGTTGTACAACGTACCTCTTCCTTTAGACGGTTAAACTTTCAGTCACATAGCAAGTGTTAATTTTTTGTCTGGCTAAATTTTAATGTGTAATACAATTTTTTTAAAAAAAATTAATTATTTTTAGAGGATTAAACTTTTATAATAAAAGCTTTATAAAATTTCTAGAAAAAATTTATTTCCAATAAAATAAAATTAAAAAATCATTAGACGATTAAACTTTCAGTCACATAATAACTTACAAAAAAAAAAAAATACGAGGTCGAATCAATCCATAAAGAAAAATAGATATCTCAACACTAAAAAGTAAATAAATAAACAAATCATAATTCATATATTATCAGCAGGCGGTGGCATGCTGAATAATGTTTCTGGTTCAGATTGTTGTGGAGACATACCAACTTGACTTGATATGAACTTATGCATTATTGTCTCAAATTGAGAAAGCCCGACACGCATATCTAATAATTCTTGCTCATGCTTTTGTATTTTATCTCGAAGGGCTATTGACTTAGTATCAATTGATGTCAAATGAGCAGAGTGACTTGAGGCAGGTTTTGGACCATGTCCAAGTCCTCTAATTTAACCTCTAGATTTTCCTAAAACCTCATGCATAATCTCAAGTTCAGTGGGGGCCTCTAATCCCTCTGGAACGGGTTGCTCTTTAATCTGAAGCATCTTCTCCTATATACAAGTAAAGAGAGAAGATGTAATATATATTAATAACGGAATATATAAAAAAAATTCAATAAAGATGAATAAATTGTTAATATACTTACATATATTATGTGACATATCAAAAACATTGTAAAACGTATTTCACGACAAACATTACCTATTATTAAAGATATATTTCTACGAGCATGTATTGTCGCAAAATAAAATAGGTAGCAAAAATTACACATTTAAAAGAATATTCGCAACAAACATTTTTTCTCGTAAAACGTTATTGGAATAATCGTTATGACAAACTTTCTTGTCGCTCTTTATTTTTTCGTGACATATATGTATTGTGACGACAATATTGCTACAAATATCGTGTTGCTATTTTGTATTTTTTGCTTCAAACAATTAGTGTTGCGATTTTGTTAATAAGATGAATAGCCGAAAGTTATCGAAGAATACATTCTATGACTCAACATTTGCAATAAACATATTTATCGTAAAAATTTTATTGGAATATTCGTTGCAATAAACTGACTTGTCACTCTTTTAATTTTTTCACGACACACACACACACACACACAGATATATATATATTGTATTGCTATTCCGTATTTTCCGCATCAAACAAATAGTGTCTCGATTTTGTTAACGCGATAAATGACCGAAAGTTGTCGCAAAACGCATTCCGTGACTTGTATAGCGCGACAATACCCGCAACAAACATATTGTCGTCGCTAAATTACTTTTGCAACGAAATCTAAATTTTTGCAATAACATTTTGTTGTCGCGAAATCACAATTTTGTTGTAGTGTTTGTTGTATTAAATGCGTATTACTGTAATTTTTTGGGCCCACATGAAATCCTACCAATTTCGTGTATTATCTAGATACGTGTATATGTTATGACGATACTTATAAGTTTGATATCCAATATTTTTGTTCATCGTGGATTAGTTATACTAATTTCCTACACATTTGAGAATATGAAATTTGAATATTTGGTAAATATATATTTAAAAGTACATTAATGAACTCATATTTTTGATTCACGAATTGCAAGAAAAATTTAAAGCAAAAGTTTTGAATCTAAATTATTTAGTTTGGATATTAAAAGCATGTTGTCTACATTATTGAATTTTGCTCAAATTTGAAATTTAAATATCTAAATCTCTTTAAACTATTTGATATTGTTGATT
This sequence comes from Fraxinus americana, assembly GCA_035079005.1. Taxonomy (NCBI): domain Eukaryota; kingdom Viridiplantae; phylum Streptophyta; class Magnoliopsida; order Lamiales; family Oleaceae; genus Fraxinus; species Fraxinus americana. The sequence goes on along the minus strand of CM068720.1, from coordinate 32,772,742 downwards.
TAAACATCAATTGTCGATTAGAGTTAATTATTAATATATATGTATGTCGTTAAATAGTTTATTGTTAATTTGATAGAAAATTATCTTGACTCTCTCTGTTAAGAAAATGACAGAGAGCATTTTTTAAAATCATTTTTAGTACATAACGAATATCGACTATCTAATTAAATTTGTCATAACCTCTTGAAAGAGAAAAACAAAAATGATAGCAATTATATTAATATAATATTAGGTTCCACAGATCTGACTGAAAACTCCAGAATTGCTAATTTTTATACGCAGGGATAAATTTTACTAATGCTATAATTTGTTCTCTACTAAATAAAAAATAAAATTGACCATATTAAGTTTCTAAAATATTAATCATTAATTGATACTATACATTAGTAAAATTGAGTAATGTATAGAGCTAGAAGTTCAAAAGCTTTTATATTTCATTGTTTGACATGTCTAGGTAGACCATCATTGGATCAATAATGATGTAAAATGGGAATTCAAATGGACATTTAACGAAGAATCAGAAGATTTTTAATTTCAAAGAATTTCTATATGATATTTGTTATTTTTATTGAAAAATGGTCATTCATCGTAACTAATTGAAATATGGATTGATTATGGTGATATATGGAGCTCCATCATCTTACACGTTGATCATCTAAATATTATTTATATATAATACATTTGATACATCTATTAGACTATTGCATGGTATTCGCAACCTAAAATTTGCAAATTTACTGATAATTGCATTTTGTGCACATGTTCGGACTATATTACCATACTTTTATGTTGTCGAAATATTGATTTATACTTAACTTAGGCTAATTTTCTTTTGTTTCAGTGTTGGACCCGTTCTAAGCAATTGAAAAAGAAAGAATGATCAATTGGCCGTTGGATGGAAGTTTGGGGACTAGATTGCATGTGAATAGAAGTTGAAGGCCCAAAATAAGTGATTTAAAGTAGAGGATCAAATTCCACAAAGTAGAAATTGAAGAGGGCAAGGACTGCACAATTGATGAACTCAATGACTAAATTGCATTATTTGAGAGAGATAAGGCATTGGCAAAAATATTATTTTACTTGGGCGTTGAAATTGCAATTAGAGTGAAAATTCAGAAGCAACCTGGACTCTTTTGTGGGCTTGGAAGCTGATGGCAGGAAGGAATTGGATTAGAATTAAATTTGGGCCATCAACCAATTGTATTTGGAAAATGATTGCTGGGATAATGTTGTGGACAAAAAGAAACAGAATACGGCAGAGACAAAGAGGGGACGGACACGCAGAAGGAATTAATGCAGCAGCAATTGTGAATCATTCCAGATTTTTTTTTTCTTTGGTGTAATTAATCATCAATAATTGGATAAAAAATTTGGAAAATTAATCACGTTCCGTCAATTTCTCGGTGATGTTGTTCCACTTTTATTTGTTTAATTCTGACATTAAGCTAGTCTAGATTATTTTAGTACTAGGATTTTCGATGAATCTTGTATCATGAATATTTAACGTGTGATTTTTTTTTTATTGATGTTTAAAGCACGTTTTTAATTATTGAATAATTGACATGGATTTAATTTTTTCTACAATTAAATGCGCAATAGTTGTATGAGTTTTGTGGCTTATTTTACCTTCGAAATTGAAAATAAGTTAGACACAGTGTCAATTGTTGTAGAGTTCAATGGGGGATCAAAATACACCACTACACTTAAAAAGATCTTTAAGTATTCGTAAATCTTTAATCCATTTTTTATGTTTGCATCCGTCATACAAATATAGTCAGATTACATGTAAAAATAGGTTTAATTCTGTTTGAGAGAGATTGTTAAACAAATTAGAAATATTAATCATTATAATTGAATCGTGTTATCAAATTTATAAGTTTCGAGATTAAAGGGGAGTGATATAAGAGGAGAAGGGATCCGAGTACGTTTTTCATCATCATATTTTATAAAACTTGCATTTATTTTAGTTAAGTTAGGTATTGCATTCATAAGTAGATTATTAGATCACAATTTAGTTATAAAAAAAATCACAAATTTCTATTATTTCGGTTAATGTTAAATTAATTCTAATTTGAACTAGTACAATTTATGTGGGAACGGTACTTAAACTCAAAATCAATTTTAATACTTGTTAACGAACTATGCACTTGCAGTATTTTACACGATTAATATTTTCATGACAATTACTGTTCAAATTTTAAATTATGAGCATAATTTTCAGATTATACAATTGATATGAATGTAAAATGCATAGTTTTTCTTTTTTATTTTATGTGCTCGTATGATTAATTAGTGCCATAATGTACTCATTACGTTTATATTTTGATTTAGGTGACAATTTGATGGATATAGCGTAATTTGGAAGAAATAAATGGAAAAAGATCAAAATGAAAGAAAGCGAAAGTTCGGGGACTAAAGTGCAAATACCCAAAAATCATGTTGAACCTTACAATGAAGATTTGAGAGTGTTAGATGTCAATTGGATGAAGAAAAAAGTCAAAGGGATGAAATATCTTCAAAGTAGGATCACACATCAATTTCCAATCGAAAAGTTATGCATCGAATTTTTAGTCTCAATTTGAGACCCACTTTTGACATGTCAAACGATCGAATTGGAAGATGGCATCTGAAGTAAAGTTGTAGCCATTTGAGTTAACTTTCCAACTCATTTTGAATCAACTCAATCGGATAACGAGAGAGAAAAATATGACCAAAACATTGAAAGCTGCTCAGTTACATTGCCGCCCGACCCTAAACTTCATTAACAGAAGCCAAAATTTATGCTTGTGTGGTGTCAATGGGCCGAGCCAAGCTTACCATTTGGGCTAGCTCGGCTCGTGCCCGAGCTCGCCCAAAGCGAGCGGCTCGGCGATTTTTTTTTATAATAATAATAAATAATGCTACTAGTACTACAAGTCTATTTTTTTTAAATATATATTTTTCAAAACATTTATCGGGGCTTGTCAAAAGTCAAAACATTTATAATTTTTAAAATAGTAAATATACATTTATTTAAAAAAAAAAAAAGAGAAACCCTCCTCCTTTATCCGGGCTTGGGATCGGCTACTTCAATTTCGTGTAGGCGGAGTTAAAATTGTATACGAAATTTTTTTTACGTGTACAATTTTTTTAAAAAATTATAAATGTATGAAAATAAAATTTTGTAATGAATGTATTGAAATTAAATATCACTTACTTGATTACATGCAATTTCGGCATATTTATGTTGAATTCGATAATTAGCGTCTTCCCAATCCTTCACGCACATTAACGCTTCCAAAATATCTTCTTTTAGTCGACTTCGAATATCAGAGAGAACCCTCTTCCCTGCACTAAAAGCAGACTCCGAAGCTACAGTACTAACCGGAGGTGTTAGTAGATCTTTTGCAATTGCAGAAACAATTGGCAATCGACGTTCATTATTTCGCCAGAATTCGATTACATCTTCTGAACTTTTCTTAACTCATTTGTTACTAGGCATAGTATAACGAAAGTAATCAATTAATTCAGATGGCAACGCATTTGGACTACTACTCGAAGTTTGAGTACATGCAGTGGAAGACATACTACTACTACTAGAGGAACCATATGCATATGCAGTTGAATCATATCTAATTGAGTCTATGTTTTCTAATAAATTAATTACTTCAGCGTCGTCATCGTTTATATTAGTGGGAGGAGGAGTAGGTACACGAGTAACTTGTGTACCTATTCTTGAAGCATATAATTCATATATCTCAGTTAACGTTTGTTCCAAATTCCTATAAGTAATATGCATATTAAAAGTTAAAGCATTTGAAATTTGGTCAATTATAAATTTAGTACCCGATAAATTATATCGGGGGTCCATGACGCATGCTAAAGGAAATAACATAGGTAATTCTTCCCAATATTTTCTAAATTTTAATTCCATAGCATATATAACCGCATGCAAATCAGGGTCATTTTGATATCTATTAAAAACCCTAACAGTTATATAAAGACGTTCAAGAATCATGCAACTAGTTGGATAATAAACACCAGACAATATATTCGTAGACGTATAAAAACTTTCCAAAAATTTCTTAATTTTAAAAACTGTATTCCAATCAGATTCATTTAAGATATCATCGTCGTCGTCTCTAATATGCCTACTATTATAAAATTCAGTGATAAATGGTTCAAAACCTTCACATGATTTTAATAATAAGTAAATTGAATTCCAACTATGACCTACGTCAGTAATAAAAGTTTTCGTATTAGAGTTCCCAGTTTGTTCACAAAATTCTTCAAATGCTTGTTTTCTACTAGGTGTAATCGTAATATACATAAGTGCATTTCTAATTCGACTAATTTCGTCATTCACATGTTTTAAACCGTCTTGTACAATTAAATTAAAAATATGGCACACACATCGAATATGGAATAAATAACCACCAAAATCGGGTTGAAGTACTCTATGCAATTTATCGATAACTACTTTATTTACAGAAGCATTGTCAAAAGTAAAAGAACGAATTTTACTCTCGCATTTATATTATTTAATTATTAACATAATTGCATTAAATATAGTGTTGGCATTATGAGGATACTCGACAATTTTAAAAACAATAATTTTTTTATGCATAACCCAAAGTGGGTCTATATAGTGTGCAGTTGCAGCTATATAACCTCTCTTATTAATCCCTTCCCATAAATCCGAAATTAAAGATATGACACCCCCGTATTTTTCTAAATCCCCAATCAATAATTGCTTTGCATTAAGAAAATATTCAATTGTATTAGAACGAAGAGTATTTCGACTTACCCCAACGTACCTTGGTTGAAGATATTGTTTGACGTAGTTTACGAAATGTTCGTTGTCCACTATTGCTAGTGGCAGCTCCGCCGCGGCAACGAACTTCACCATTCCCTTTCGTGCTTCCTCCTCCGAATACATCCACGTAGAAAGTGGCGTAGTAGTAGCACCGGTTCTATTAGTACCAAACTGTAGTTGCATTTGTCCACGTTCAAGAAGCCCATGTTTGGCCGCACATGCTTTGTAATGACGGTTGAGGTGAGTGGTTCCAATGCTTTTTTGCCATGCCAGTCGTTGTTGACAGTATTTACATACTGCTTTCATTTCTGGAAGTCCATCGATCACACGACCAGTGTTAACCAATTTGAAGTGGTCCCAACATTTTGCCTGCTTCTTCCCCTTTCTCTTCTCTTTTGCAACGGGAATATTTAGTGCATGTTCTTCATCTTGTTCCAAATCAATAGGAACACTAGGATCAACATCAACGTCATCCAAATCAATCGGATCGGTTTCACGAACGTCGAAATCGTCAATGTCTTCTGGAATTGGTAGTTGGTTGAGACTGGCAAATTCATTCCTAAATTGATTTTGGGTAGGTGTTTCGCTTTCCATACCGAACAAGTTTTCAACAAATGCTCGTGGATCCATTTGTGAATTGTTGAAATAGAATGTAGAAATGTAGAAATGAGAAGTGAATGAAGATTATGTACTAGTGGCTAGTGTATAAAATGAGTTGTAAAATGAAGATAATAATGTAAAAAAATGTAGAAGAGAATTATAGAATAAATGAATGATATTATTGATAATGATTTGTAAATTGTAGAGTAGAGAGTATAGAATGAAAGTTTGGTGGGAAAAAAAATGTTGTAATGGGTTGGGTATTTATAGGAGAAGAATTGGAGAAAAGTAGAAAAAAAAATTTTTTAAAATTAAGTGACCAAACGGTCACTGAAAATCAGTGACCGTTCTGGTAACTGAATTTTAAGTTTTTTTATTTTTATTTTTATAATATATGGGCTCGTCTTAGACGAGCCTGCTGGCTCGTGGGCTCGTCTCACGAGCGGCTCGGCGAGCCGCTCGCCGAGCCGAGCGGGCTCGGCTCGTCTAGCCCACCAGCCCGAGCGGCTCGTGGGCGTGAACAGTACGAGCCGAGCGGGCGAGCCGACGAGCCGCTCGACTCATTTGACACCACTAGGTGACTGCCCCATTTTCTGCTGAAGTCAGCCCAGGCCAGATCGGGGAAAATTTTTTGGTTTCCTAATTTAAGTCAATCACCTATGGAAACAACTATAAATACATATTTTAAAACCCTAGAATGGGGAGAACGCCTCAAAACTCAATTCTTCTTTATTTCTCTCTTAGATTCATGAATTGTATCTAAGTTTTTACACTTGGTCGAAGGAAATTGAAGTCTCGGAACCACATATTGTGAGATCTAAATAGTTTTTCTTATTGTTTAATTCTTATTTTGCGTATTGAATATTCTTTTGCATTTATTTTCATGATTGTTATGTTCAATTGCTAGGAGGCCTACTAGTTTATTATTCATTGCAATTTACCGCTAAGTTAAATATGAAATCCGTAATTGTTTGATTCCTTTAACTTGTGAAGCACTAGAATTTGATGATTTTCTGCGATAGAGGTTATTGAATTTTAAGAAGAATGTTTAAATAGATTGAATGCGACGCTGGTGTTTGTGTTATCTAGTTCATCGATTTCTCTATTGTGTAAAACTGTTATTAAATTGAATTTTGAGTGCTGGTCTGGGGTTATTTAATAATTAGGGTTAATTAGAACGTTGGTTTCTAATTAACTAAAATTAAGGAGAAATAGGATTCAATTCCAACGATGAATATTCGAAATATGAATTGAATTATTTTTGCATCTGTGATCAATTGTGGATTTTCGACGGTGGATGTAGACTTAGACAAGATTAGTCTTTTGATTGTTTTCGTTAATTTAATTTTCATTATTATTGATTGCGTTATTTACAATTGTTTGCATAACAAAACCTCACAATCGTTATACAAATCATAAATTGTTGAATTGCACACTCTTCGTGGGATCGACCCTTACTTCCATAATTCCATTACTACATTAGTTTTAGAGGTTTAAGGACTATTATTTGTTAAACGCTTCCGATCAATTTCTTAATCATTAGTATTGAGAGCAAAGTACTTTTAAATTCCGTTTAGGAAATTCTATTACGCATCATGCTAACACCATAGTCATTCCTGTTATAATTGGCTTATGGTCATAGTCTAATTTTTACATCGAATTATTTTGATAGTGCACTATATGTACAATTGATTCATCGCAATTCAGTGAGATAAAAAGTAAAGAATGCTGATGTCAATTTGATTGGACAATTCTCTCAGTATTAGGAGAAGAGATTAAGAACTTGAAAATAATGTACAAATGCATCCTTACATTGTCTAGATCCTCACAAAAGACAATTTGAACGTGAAGTTTGAAAAATCATTCATTTAGATGCATTTACTAATCAAAGAGATTAACAATATCACATACTGCTTTAAATGCTCCAACACGAAACAACTCCTGAAAGAACAATTCTTTAACATTATATTGATATATCAATAACATGCTTAAAGCTTGATGATATTCGATTCCAAGTCAAATTCTCTAAAAAGAAAAAAATGGAGAAAATAAGGAAAACAGTTCCATTTAGGAAGCATATACTTTTGAAAAATATATAAACATAACAAAATGTGAAATTACAGAAGAGGTTCAGGTACCTGAAAAATGTTTAAAATTGAGATATCTCAATAACTTATGTCGTTATGAGAAAAAATAGAATTGAAAAAGAAAAAATTGTCTACAAAAATTTTACACGTGATATATCATATTATGAATAACGAGGAATCAAAATAAATTCTTTAAAACATATCGATTAAAACAATGATTGATCAAAATTGTTAGGTTCAATATTGTAATTGGCAATTCTGTTAACAAAAAGGACTTAATGGAACATGTGTAAAAGTCAAGGAGTGAAGTGCAATTTTGTATAGTTGAGTTAGGTAGCCTATGGTTTAGGTTTGAGTTCGAGTTTGGAAACAAGGAAGAAGCGCCGGAATTTCGCTAGCCTCACGTTTGGCCTAACTTGAGCAATAGAAACAGAACCATTGTCCCTCGCTTCTCGTCCAGGTGTCGCTCAAGCAACAGACCCTTCGATCGTCCCCCTCGCTCGAGCGACATTTTGGAGAGTTTTATACGGTCATACTACTCATACACCTCAAACTATAAATACAGATGCTTTTGCACGAAAATTGGTGCTTGTCTTATTGTGCCTCATTGTTATAACATATTTATATCATCTTTTGAGCGATCCAAGACACAATTCATTTGTGGAATCATTCATATCATTTTTGAGATCCGGCAACCAAGTTTTGGGAAAATATCAAGGTTTGTGAATTCAAAACACCTAACTTCCTTAACACTTCGAGGAAGGTACTCTCTCCGTCGGGCATTAGGAGAGGTAGACTGCAAGCACGTGAAAAGTACAAGAATTGGATATTCTTGAATTCCACTTGGAAGAGACAATTGAAGAAAATCGGGAAGCTGGAAGGAGACATCAGGTCTTGGAAGCTACAGGAAGTAGATCGGGAAGTCTAGTGAAGTTAGCTAAATAACATCTAACTGTAGGAGATCGGGAAGCTGTTGGGTACAACAGATCTTGAAGATTACAGGAATTACAATAGCGGGAACTAGTGGAATTTGCTAGGCTGGAAACAGACTGTAATCCATATTGTCTATAGTGGAGGTAATTGGCTTGGTCCTGGAGTTTTTACCTAGTTGGGATTTCTCTGTCATCATTTTGGTGTTCGTTACTTATTACCTTCTTTATTACTGCGGCATTCAAACATAATATAATTGGACATGTATGCTTATTAATTTAGAAATAATTAAAAGTGATTTGTTGCTTTTGATTGATTAATTCCACATGTAGGGTCAAAATTAAAAACAGATAATTAATAACTATTCTGTAACTTAGTAACCGTTAATTTAGCAATCAGTAACATTCAAAAATAAATGGACGCAATCCTAACAAATTGAATTTACTAAAGAATCTTGAAGTTTCTGGATCTACAATCCCAGCACCGAAATATATATACTTATGCGAAATGAAATAGAAAATAAAGTCCTAAATATGTAATATACAACTCTTAACATAATAAATTTCGCAAAAACTTGTAGAAATAGATAAATTATCATGTAGTGGATGTAATCACAAGTCTCTATCTTGTTAGCCTCACAATGTATGAAATTTGATATGCGTGTAATGAATGTGATTATAACCAACTTATATTGACTAGTTTTAATACTATACTTGCAAAATTTTATGCTCCAAACATATAATTCAAGTGATATTATCATGAATGGGAGTGAATAAGCATTGCACTTGTTTTCCCTTGACCAAAATTTTGTTCTACTAGATTTCCCTGACAAGATTTTTAATAAGGTAATTTATATAGCGTACTCAAAAGAATAATGTACTTTTTTTTTTCATTAAAATTCTTCTCACATGTTTTTTTGTAATAAGGTTTTAATAAGACATATTTTTTGTGTAATGAATGTTCATATCATAAAAGATATTTACCCTTAAAATAAGACTCTTGTATGTATGAGAATCTCAAATAGATCAATAGAGCTATTTTTCGAATCATTATGTTACTACAGTCATCAAATGTTGATAAATATTTTGTATGAAGACAGTGTTATTTGAAGACTATACAAGACAGCATGAAACATACTTTACCAGAAATTACAATATTGAAGATATTGATGTACAATATATGGATTGCTTGGTACAAGAATTTTAATCTATTGAAATCAGGGAGCAGCTGTACTTTTTTTCCTTCGATCAAGTTTTATCCCACTGGTTTTCTTGACATAATTTTAATGGGGCCAATATTTTGTTATGTGTTATTAAAGGGGAGTGTTGTAAATAATATGATTATTAGTGAATGACAATTATACACATACAACCCTAGTATTTATCACTATTATATTCTTAATTATTTCCTATAAATATGGACATTTGGTTCTTGATAGTTAATACACACAAGTTTATTGATTTCTCTACTTTTTTTCTTCATTTCTCTCTACTTTATAACAGTTTTTTTTTTGGGTACCTTATTTGATAATTGAGTAAACAGTAGAATATTTACTTTGTTTCTTGTTTGATGTATATCCTATCCATGTAGGGTGAGTAGACAGGATAATATTTCCTATCCATGTAGGGTGAACAAAAAATTCAGCTTTGTCATTAAATAGAACAATATTGATTTGGAGGTTCTCGAAGTTCATATTGATTACTACCGGTATTCATGGGAATCAACGGTTGTTAATCCATTGCTCCACTTTTTTTTTTCAACTTCGCTGCATCATAGTTGGTATTAGTGCATTGAGATTCTCATGGAGATGACCTAACACTCACAATCAAGCCATGGACGATGGAGTTCAGATGGAGAAGATTATGCAAGTTGATTACGCCCAAAGAATAACCCGGTAATTGTAAATGTGTAATAAAATTCAATATTGAAATGTGAAATTAAAATCAATAATTCGAAGCGGTGAAGCGTCGAAATTCCCTCAATTGAATTGGATCAATCATATCAATTATTTATTTTTATAACGCAATTAGAGGCTTTCATCCCGTCACTCTAATCGGAAGATATATCGTGAAAATCAATTTAATTTACAAATGTAATCCTAGAATTTAGACTTAAGACGTATTCGCACAATTTTATTGGAACAAGATCAAACATCGACCATATACATCATACATAAGGCAGTAATCAATCCGCCAATAAAGTGAAATTGAGATTAAAATTCAACAACTAGTTTAATCTAACGATAGAAGAAGCATGACTGGATCTATGAAGGATATAATAATTGTTAAACCAATCTCAACAATAAATAATTGAAATTGAAACTCAATAAATAGTTTGATTGAACAATGGAAAAAGCATGACTGAATCCATGAAAAATCTTATAAATATTAAACTGATTTCAATATAAATTCAAGAGAATGAAAATCTAAATTCTAGCATTGTTTGACAATAAAAAGATCAAATTAAATGATAAAAGACAAGAAATCACCAATTCCAATCGAGTTTCTTCGTAATTTCACCAAAAGTTTTAGTTCTTCATGAATTTCTTGAGTCAAAGAGGAGAAAAATGGTGTATGAGGGCTTCCTCCATATGTATTCTGCTGTTAAGTATTTGTAAGGGTTGGAAATTGGATGAAAATCACGTCCAAATTAGTTTTCAAAAGAGTTCTAATCGAATAAGGAAAGTTGCTTTCGCGCGCGGATTTTTTGTCTCTGCACATTAGTCCGTAATTTGATTATAACTTTCTCTTCCGATATTTGATTTAGATGATTCAAGATGAGTTAGAAAGATAACTTGAAGATATACAACTTTGTTAGAAATAGATCTTTTCCAATTCGAACTTTTACTATGCCAAAAATGAGTCACAATTTTCGGCTAAAAATCTGGAATATATCTTGTGTGAATTGGAAATTGATTTTGATAATATTCCATTCCTTTTTGACTTCTAATTGCTTCCAATCGACCCTTAGCACTCTCGAACCTTCATCGTGAGCCCCGACATAATTTTTAAGTATTTGCACTTTAGTCCCTGAACTTTCACTTTCTTCCATTCTGGTCATTTTTCAATTGTTTCTCCTTATTTCCGCTACATTCATCATTTGTCCTGCAAAACATGAATTGTATAGAATTAAGCTATATTTCAACATATTAATCAATAATTACTTATGTTTTGACAGTAAAATAAGTATGTAAAAACGTACTTATCACAAGTTCACCAACAAATTGATTTGTTGGCACAACAAGTAGACATAGGCTTGGCTCTACTCTTGCATTGTGTGATCATATAGTATTTTTTTACTGTAATAAAAAAATCAATTAATTTTTATTTATTTATAGTGTGTTTGATTGATATTATTGAGGAAAGTATGTATTTTAAATAGTGATATGATAAGAAATATGTTGTTAAAAAGTAAGGAAAAATTATTGATGTGATAGAAAATATTATTTTATTGAAAAATGCACAATTGAAAATGAGTTTTGAAAAAATGTATTTTGAAAGAATGTGTACCAAATAAAGGCTTAGTATTATTGTATTTTATTTAATGTTGAGCATGCAAAAAAAAAGTGCATATGATCACTTGTGATAATATAAATTATGTATCTACATTGAGAAATACTGTGTAAGACAACTTATATTTTGGTTATAAAAATAAAATTGTGAGCAATGTATAAAGGTTGATATTTTGTACTAGAAGATTGTAGTGTTAACTGATTTACTATTTGTGATTGGTATTGTCCTTATTGCAGAAATGATTTAATAAGACACTAATACACTTGGAGCGTATTGAATGTACCATCTGTTGAATTAAATTTTACAGCATGACCATGAAACAAATTAAACTTCACTTGATCGTCGAGTATTTTATCTAATTCCCCTGACAATGTTGCGTATATCTTTTCGTGAGTGATTATTTGATTCACCAATAAAGGATACCAATTTTGATTAATTAAATATAGCGGTGAGTTGGGAGATAGACAACAGACGTAGTAGCGAACACAAATTCATGTTGGAAGCATTGCCCGAAAAATATATCGAGTGATTACTTAAGTATTTTCTGTTACACGTTTATAAATTTCAGCTCAATATTTAGCGATGTCTAAATTTCGACATTTGTGATTAATTTATATGAGCATTGAAGAAAATAAGACTTAAGTTACTGATAGTAATTTCAGGATAAAAAACTATCGAATTTTGGATGGTGATGAAATATATATACGGTAATATTACATATGTTTTAGCTTATGTGATATTATATATTTCAATAGTGCAATCTTTGCTTTAGCGAAAGACAAAGACTAAAAATTAATTTGTTTAGTCGATGATCGAGTAGATATAATCTAATTGTTGGAGCTTCCATTATATATGTCCGAAAATATTTCTATGGTAGCTCGAAATAGTTTTGGACACATTTATAATTGTAATTAAAGCTCAGAAATTACATATGCAATCAAATCAATTGTAGCTTTATTTTACTTGGACTTGGTAAGTTTTTCTCCTATATATAAAACATATGGTGATCGAAAATATATAGAAAAAAAAGAGAGAAAATTAAAAATTGATAAGTGTGTTTTTGTACACTTATATAATACATAAATATGCTTATTATTGATAAAAATAAGCAAATTTCTACTCACAACTATGTAATTTTTGCTTTTATAGGTAAGAATCACCCAAAGAAAATAAAACAAGACAAAAGGAGGAAAATTGACTAAAAGTGTGTAAAATTATGAATTTGAGGACCACATTGTACAAGATCAACGTTGAGGGACCTATCATGCAATTACCTAAGGAACTTTGCTGCAAATAAAACCAAAAATTGGTTTTGGACAGAAACTGAGCGCCTAGGCGCCACTTTTAAAACTTGTGGATCATTTTAATTATTTTTTATAATTTTAGGGACTTAGATTGCAAATATTGAATTCTTTTATAACTTTGAAGTGTGACATCTGGGAGAGGGCTGTTGCTGCGTCTTTTTTTTTTTTTTTTTTCATCTTCTTTCCGTTGGTTTCATTTTTCATTTTTCATTTTCACTTTCTTCTTTCATTTTCTTTTCTTTTCCTTGTTAATTTATTGGTATTTTGGGGATACAAATTAAGAGCACAAAGAGAATACATTTAAGGATTTGAAGAAATATTTGGAAAAGTCAAGGCCAAGTTTCAAAAAAGGATTTTATCTATAACTTTGCATTTTCTCAATTATTGTGCCATTTTTGTAATGTATTGTTATCAATATTCTCATTTTTATCATTTGTATAACTTGGGCTAATTATTTGTGTTGGGATTTATGGTTGAAATTTAATCTAACTTTAATTAATTTTAATATTTGCCTTTTAATGTTAAAATACTTATTTTCATGTGTATTTACTATTGTGTTGAATGCTTTTAATTTATTTGACCATTAAATGATTGAATTTAGTGATTTTTACATCGTTCAAGAGAAAATTGTACATTTTAGACCAAATGGTAAGTACCCTATGTTTGTGTAGGAGATAGAGATATACCCCTAACCCCAGGTGACCTATTGAGCCTTTTTCACAAATATTTAATGCGATTATTTGGTTTGAATCGACATAAAAATATAGTTTATTTAATTAATCAATTAGAGTTAATTTCGCTCGAGAGAGGTAATTAATTAAATTTGAAAAATCGAGTCTAACATCGTAAATAAGTAATTTATTAATTGACTTGTGGAGAAATTAATTAGGTGTTGGTTAAGTGAAACCATGAATCCCACTACGTTTTTCCTCCAAAATTTCCAAGTATTTATGTTTTCTTATTTTCCAACATCAAAATTTATTGTGTGTTTGTTTTTATTGTTAAAATTAAATCGACTGAAGTTGTGTAATCGAAAGCAAACATTCCTCGAGAGAACGACAATCCGGACTCAAAAAGTCCACTTTATTACTTGAACGCGACCCGTCCACTTGCAGTATATAATTTTAGCGAACAAAAATCTAATTTTCTTGTTTTCTTGATTCTTTCTTGGTCCTTCCAGTTATAATTTAATTTTTCTATTTAATTAAAAGGAGGTATCCAAACGTTGGTGTAGTCTTGACTTTGCATAATAACATGGAAGGCTTAAACGTTTGAAGAGCTAAGTTTTTTTTAATCAAAAGTTGAAAGTTCGTTGATTATTGAATATACGAACAACTAGAATTCTGGAAAATTTTAGTTTCTAGGTAATTCTTGCTCCGCATTCCAACACCAACAATATGCATTGTTAGCAGTGATTGGGCATGTCATGAGGGATGGCAGTGGAGGACACCATCGCGCCGTAGGAAGTGCAACTGCAAGACCATGGGTGAGAGGTATTGTTGGTGCAGCCACTATATACATGGCATCACCACAATGGGACGATTGTGCATTCTATCTAGATGGGGTGATGGTCTTATTCCGTTAGATAGGGGCTCGCATACCAAAACCAACTTGTTTGCTCATTTGAATCATGAAAAACTAGGGGTTGAAGATTGAACATATGACATTTATGATGATCCTCCAAATTTTTACGAAGAACCGCCATCAAATTCATGAGGATTTCGAGAATGCATGGTTAACTAAGGAGATGGAGTTGGTTGCTATGGTCGTCCTTGTTATCGTTGCCAAAGGTTACCTTACCTTAGTAAACCAGTTAGTGAAATAAGTTTTGTAGAGAGAAAAGTGCGGATACTTTCACAAGGGTAAAATCGGAGTTATTGAAAATTGGGCAATAGCTTTGTTGATCATAAATATAGACACAACCAGCATCGAGGACACAAATATAAACCAAAAAAAGTAAAGAACACAAGATTGTTTGAGCTCTCAAACAAAAATAAAAATTTTGAGTTTATACAAAATCAACGTATAAAAACTTAAAAACATCTTAAGAGTACTATATGAAAATTAAACTCAACATAATTGGCGGCTTAATTTCCAAAATTATTAGTCAAGTTTATTACCGGAATAACTTTTTTCCAAGCCCAACTTTTTTTCCTTATATCAAACTAGTCATGTTTAACTCCCTTTAAAATAAAACAATTTATTTCTCATACTCATTTTTAATCATATATTTATATAATAAAATATTTTATACGTAAATGCTAAATTTTTTCTCACTTTTTAACCACACATTTTCCAAAAAATCATAATTCAAAACATTATTTTTACAAAATAATGACCATCAAATAGGGTGTGAAACTTAGCCCCTGTTTGCCCCCCATTAATTTTCATTTTGGTGCATTAAATTTCGTTTTCTTCAGCCAATTATGGTAGGCGGCTGGGACCCACTGCCACTTTGATGCAACAAAATGAATTTAAAATGAATTTTTTATATTTTAATATAACAACTCATTGTCGAAATGACAATTTCGTCCCTAATATTGTGTAAATGTCAAAATGAGGGCAAGAGTGTTTTCGTCATTTAATTGGCCAACGGTTGGGATCGCAATAAATGTGTCTGACACTGCCTTCAGTCAATTGCCAAGTTTGTATGTTGAAAAGAGTGATAATGTGCAAAAATAAAAATTAATGGGGGGCAAACAGGGGCTTAACATGTCCAATCTAATTGATTAATCTATTATTAATTCCTCGAATAACTTTTTATTAATTAAATTGTGTGAATACGATAATTTTATATTACAAACGTATTTTAAGGAAAAAGATGGTAATTTTTGATCCATTTGACAAGATTTTTGCTTCTACATCTCACAAAAGAAATTTTTGAGACAACTACTTCAATTAGTTTTAAAAATTATTTTCTAAAAAATCGATCTTTGGAAGAGCTTTTAGAAGAAGCTATATTGAGAAAGTTTCCTCTAAAAAAATTTATAACTAGAAAAAGCACTTTATAAAATTAAATAAAAGGGTCTAAAAATAATTTTTGAGTCTCAAAAATTTCTTTTGACTTCTCAAAAGCAATACCAAACAGATCCTTTATATAAAATACGAGAAGCCGTAAATGCGGATTTGGAAAGTGAAAGGGCGTGTGGAGTAATTTTCCCCGATTAAAACCCGATGGAAGCCCAAAATTACAACCTCCCTTACTTTTGGAGATCTAAATTCTAAAATCAGTTTTCATGTTTTAGTGTTCAAAAATCAGATATTTTATAGATAGATACAGATTTTTATATTTAATTAAATATTAATAATAATTTATATACACCCACCCACCCTAAAATTTAATTATCAACCCTAAATCACCCAAATCAACCCCCGTGTTCTTTCATTCCCTTCTCATCTCCACGCTGTGCCGACGACTTCCCTCCCTTCTCCTCCCCCTCCCTCCTCCAAGCTGTTGCCGGCGATTTGACGCTACCATGCCCCAATTAGCAGCAGCGTCGCGACGCTGCCCTGGTTCGCAGCCTGCTCCTCTCTCTCTTCTCGATTTTCTTTTTTTCTCTCAGATTGCTGTCTCCGCGATGCGGCTGGTGATTGTTGCAGATTTGGGAGGTTTTATGATGGGGGTGGTGGCGGCTGTGGATGGTGGTGGTAATGTAGTGGTTAATTGCAGTTGCAGACGAAGGTGAAGACGGTCGGTGGTTGTTGAAATAGGTGATTGTGGGCGTAGGATGCGGCGGTGTTCACTGGTGTTTTTTTGCTGTGGTTTTTGGTGATTTGTGGTAGTAGGTCGCGGTTGTGGTGGCTGCTTGGTGTTGGTGGAGGCGGAGTCGTCGTCGTCGAAGAACTCTCAAAGCCGGTCGACGCTGCTTGTGAAGGTTTACGGAGTTGTGCGGTGGGTTTTGTGGTGATTGTTCGGCATGTTTTGTTGCGGTTTTTGATGTGGTGGCTGTCGCTGGGGTTTTGTGGATTCTTTGGTGCAGTAGTTGGTGGTGGTTTGACGGTGAGGTAATGCCGGCTTGCAGGCAGTTGAGGCGGTGTTTTTTCTTTTTTTTAATGGTGGTGGTGCGATGCAGGCGATGGTCCGGTGGTTGTGGTGGTGTGGTGAGGTGCGGGCGACAATTGTTTGAATCCGTGTTGTGTTTCGTGACCAACTGGACTGCATAATGGACTAATTGTGACCGCATAATGGATTAACTATGACCTTAAAATTCGACAATTTGTGACTAAATATTAATCTGAGCCATGTGCAAAAAATAACCCGTGACTGTGAACAAAATCCTAAGTTGTGACCTGGGCTGTGACTGTGACCTGGACTGTGACTTGTGACCTGAGCCGTGACTTGTGAATTGGACTGCGACCTGAGTTGTGACTTGAGCTGTGACTTGTGACCTGAATCGTCGGAATCGGAGCAGTCGTCGGAACGGTCACCGGAATCGGAATAGTCGCCGGAACGGTAGCCGGAAAGGTGGGGGTGGGTTAATTATATTTATTTATTTATATCTTTTTATATATTTATATATGTAAATAAATATTTATATATATGTGTATGTATAGGTTAAAATATCTGATTTTTAAAATGTGAGAATTGTTTTGTTATTTTTAAAATATGGTAAAGATAAAGTAGGAGAAATGAATTTGGGAAGAATACATAAATAAGGTATTTACTTTTACCCATTTCAAAAATATCAAAACATGTTTCAAAATTCAAAAATCAGGTTTCTTTAAATTTTTAATTATGAAATAATAATTATTAAATTAATTTATTATTAATATTTAATTCTACTATAAAATAATTAACCCACCCCCACCTCCACCACCCCTACAACTCCGAGGATATTCCAACGACCTTTCCGGTCACCACTCTTCTCCGGCGATCGTTTCGACGACTTTTTCAACGACTGATCCGATTCCGGCGAATATGTTAAGGTCACAGATTTATGCAATTTGGTCACAATTCAAAAATTTTTAGATCACAATTCAAAATTTTCATAGGTCACAATTTGTTTATCGGTCACAACTTAAAAATTTAAAAGTCACAATTTTTTCATCGGTTACAAATCACAAAATTTCTAAATCACAAATCTTATTTACGGTCACAAAACAAAACATTAATTATATCTAGATCACAATTTATCAAATTTTGGGTCACAAATTAATAATTTTTAGGTCACAAAACACTTATTGGTCACAATTTATTGAATTCATTAGTCACATATTTTTTACTGGTCACAAACTAACCAAATTACAGGTCACAAACAACCAAAATCATTTGTGACCACCACCAAAATCAGTTGTGACCACCACTTCACCACTGCCTCCGCCAACGGCACCACTACCGTCGCCGCCCAATAGCAACGTCAACATCTCAAAACACAACCTGCCTCAAATCAGCTCCCATCTACCAGCTGAAAACACCCAAAAATTCACATCAGACCTTCATCGCACCGCACCACCACCGCCACGACACAGCATCGTCGTAAAAAAACTACTGCACCTCCACCGCACACAGTAGCACACCACTCACCGCACCACCACCGCATCTCCAGCACCACAAAGCACATCACCACACCACTCAAAAACTAAAAAAAAAAAGGGAAGAAAACTGCACTGCGAGCGGAGCAGATCGCGAGCGGCTCCGCAAAGTTCAAATCGCAGCAGACGACTCACAGCAGTGGATCACTGGGCTTCTGTTCCGCTCGCCTTGCCGCCGCTGAATGACTGCTGCTGGATTAGGGGGTGGGTGCAACGAAGAGAGAAAGAGGGAGATGGAGAGGGGCGGTGGGAGGAGAGAGGTTGGAGACGGCGGATCTGAGAAACCCTACGGAAATACCGACTGGATCTTCGAGCGCCACTGTTCGCCGCTTCAAGCGCCAGAGTCGTCGACAAGGAAAAGGTAGAAGACGGCGACGACACGTTGAGGGCAGAGAGAGAGAGAGAGAGAGAGAGAGAGAGAGAGAGAGAGAGAGAAAACGGTGAGGAATGAGGGTACGGTGAGGAATGCAAAATGATTAAATTGAATTTGAAAATAATTATTAATATTAAATTCTTTAATCATAACCTGAATTTTGAAAAGTTAAGGGGGCGTTCTCTTTGTGTTTCAGTTTTGTATTTTGAGTTTTGAATTCGTTTTGTGTTTTGTGTTTTGAGTGTCTGTTTTGAAATTTTTGAAAATGCGTTCTTTTTGCCATTCTGAAAAACTGTTTTCGAAAACGTAAAAATGGAAAACGCGTTTACTTTGAAAATTTGAGAATTTTTTTAAATAATATTTTATTTAAAAAATCTGATTATTCAATAAATTTTAATAGTTTAATGTTAATATAGTATTAAATAATATTTACATTTTGAAATTGGTGAATCTTGAAATAAAATATTTTTTTCTAGATATAAAAAATACAACCTAAATTAAATTTGGCAAGTCCTTGTTTTTGTCCTTGTACATAACTTGTTACAAAAATTAACTAGCACCAGGTTACAATCAAACCTAATCAAGTTGCAAAAAAAGGAGCACTAATCTCAAGTTGACATGATAATAAATATTTTGAAATCAATCTTATCGAGGTCAGATATCCATATTGATGACATTTGGTGTCATATTCATTTGGTGTATGTTTGGTACTCAATATTTGAAAAAAATGGACAATATTATTAGCAATATTTCAGGTCATTTTTCTTCCTTAATACTTCCTATACTGTATTATTCTCGTACTACTAATATCATTTCCAATGATTCAAAAAATATCTAAAGCTCATTTAATTAAATATATGTAAATTTTATGTTTTACCATCCTAAGCAAGAATGTGAATCAACGATAGTAAGGAATCTAATACTGAATTTGCTATTACAACTCTGCAATGCATTAATCCAATCCCAACTGATTTAATCATGAAACACTAGAGAAAGTTACATTTTCATTGGAAGCAAGCAAATTCACCAGCTATAAACGAAATTCAGTAGTTCCCAAGTATAGATTGCTGTGTTCTAAAATGAACTACAAGAATTACTATTCTTAATTGAAGTCAAGAGTCATCATCAGCAACATCACTGTCCAAATCTATTACAATATCTTCCGCTCTCCAGTTGTCTTTAAAGATTTTCGACAAATAATTTGACAGCAGCTATTTTTGGTAAGTTTCTCCGCTCCCTCAATTTGGAGATTCACGTATGATGCTAGAAAATAGCATCAACACCACCATCTCCTTAGCTCAACACCCCCACTTTCACCAGCAGACTCCACCCATTTCACCATCACCAAAACCGAGACCAAGCTGCTGCCTGAACCACCTCAAACTACCCACTGCAAAAGACCAACAAGCTGCAAAAACGAGACCTCAACCTCAAAACCTAAATGCTACACACACTCGAGCCTCAGCTTCCATCCCCAACTCACCAAACCAACAACCAGCAGCTTACACCATCAGTGACAACACTACCTCCAGCTCACGAGACCAACAACACCACACGGCCATCGACCCAGAACCACCAAATCGAAGCTCACCTCAACCCAGACACTGCACTAAGCCAAAACCCCAAGCTACAGCCTCCAACACAGCTGCTACAGTCACAAATTCGAACTCCAAAACCACCACCATCTTCACCTCCAAAATCGACAACCACCTGCAACACCTCCACAAGTTCACCTCACCAACATCACACAATCAACCACAAAACCAAGAAAACACGAAAACCCATGGACTTACCTCACTTTGCCACCCATTTGCAGCTCGAACACTACCAGAAAAACCCAAGAATCCGAGCCAAGAAACCCAAAAGCTCGAACCCCTAACACCTCGGTTTAGCCTTCAATCCGCGCCAAATTTACTGCACCGACGCCACCACTACCATAAGTGGTGGCGCTGGCCGCGCTGCCACCAACCGCTGTCGGCGGTGGTGGTGGAATCGGAGGAAGGCGGCGAAGCCCCTTCCCTCCCGTCGCTCTCTCTCTCTCTGTGGAAAATGAGAGAGAGAAATGAAGAGGCTTTTCTCTATTTCAGATTTTCAACTTGTTTCCTGTGTTTTCAACAGAAAATGCCCAAAACGACATTTTCCCCGTTTTCTGTTTTCTTCAGTATTTTTTTTGGTGTTTTCGAAAATACGTTTTCGAAAACGGGAAAGAGAACACGTTTTCACCGTTTTGAAAAATTGAAAACAGAAAACGGCTTGAAAACAACAAAGAGAACGCCCCCTAAACTTCTTGTCTTATTTATGAAAATGGTAATCTAAAAGTAGGGGTAGCTGTAATTTCCTCGATGAATTTTTCCCTTTCTCTTAAGCAATGTAAAGCCCAATTAAAGGCCTATCTGCATTTTTAATCCACAATATCCAATTATATAACTTGCAAACACGCCCTCGTTGATCCGGAAAACAGAGGAGACAAAGAGGCTCCGCGCGTTTCCCCTCGACACCAATTCATCTTGCGGTGCAGTGATTTCTTCTCAACTTCTTCATCACCAAAATTGGAAGGTAGTTTTAGATTTGTTTGTGTATAACGGGCTTTATAGTTTAATTTCGCACTTGATCTGTTTGTTGTGAATGATTTAATTTCAATACAATCTCGATCTAAGATTCCGTCCAACCTTATCGCCAATCTCATCTTCTAGCTCCTTGGATTTTCTGATTTTCTCATTGCCTTTAGAACCGGCAGCCCCTCAAATGTAATCGGTGAAATACCCAGTACCAAAATCAAGTGGCGCATAGGATTTGATCACTTTTCAATCATCAAAACAATACTATCAAACCTTTCTCTTACAAATTTTCGAGTTTTGGAATTTCCTTCTTCATTTCTGCCTCCAGAGCTACATAATTTTGTGTCTTCATTATAATCATATTAATTTATGCAATTTTTGTTTGTGATTGGAGTATGAAGTAGGATGTAAGTTTTGATTCAGGTTATCCGAGTTTCAAGTTTATGTAATGTTAAAATTGGGGCTTTGATTGTTGAGTTTATATGCATGAGGAGGAACTGGTGGAGTTTGTATGAATTCGTTGTTGAAGAATGATCTCATCATTAAAAATCGTTTCATACCCACTCCTGTAATGTGCATTGGGCTTTTTTGACTTCAGCAATTTTGGGTACTAAGTGAATGCTTATTGTCTTCAGATGGCATCACTACAAGGAAGTTTGACTAAATTCAAGAAACAGCAAGAGAAGTGCCAATCAACTCTTACTAGTATTGCAGCTAAATCAGGATCTTTAAAATCCACACCCTCAAGCACGTCATCTTCAGCGAATGCAAAGTCTCCAGCTCCTGTTAAATTCTCAAATGATACAGAACGGCTTCAACATATAAACAGCATTAGGAAAGCTCCTGTCGGGGCTCAAATCAAACGCGTTATTCATTTACTTTTTGAGGTACAGGCATCTGTGTTTTCTTTTTTGTATACCATTTGCCTTTCAGAGTAAAATTCATGTTAGCCTCCGTTTGGTAACCATTTTTCTACAAAAAAATGCATTCTTTGTGTCAAATCACACATTTTTTGTGTCTCTTTCCAGTCATGGACCCCACTTGATGTGAAAGAAAAAATGTATTATTTGAAGAAAGAATGGCTCCCAAACGGAGCCTTATTCTTCTTTCCCCTCTCTTTTTTGACAATGAAATTGATGAGTAGGTATGCTAATGTTCTGGCTGTGCTTTTGACATAACTTGGTAAATGTATTAATAAGTCCCGGGATCTAAATACTAACTTCATGATCAGATTCAAATCTTCTTCAATAACATTACTGCATTATAAATGAAAAGGGTTTGATTGCACTAATCAGTTCTCCTAATTGAAGTACAATGGATTTTTTTTTTTGATGGACAAAAATCTTTTAGGCATTTAGGTCAATGCAGTTACAAGGTAGGTTTTATGTTTTGGCCATGTGGAACACTGTTTTTGTGTGTCAACAAATGCCCAGCCCTGTTAAATGATGTTAATTTCTGCTATAGGATATTTGAGCGTAAACTCTCATATAATCATGAAATATTTGTTTTATGGTTTCAACATAAGTACCCGAATAAACAAAATATTAGTTAGTTTAAAAAAATTGTCGTTTCGAACATTGAGATGGATTAGAGGAAGCATCTCAATATATTGATACGAAACCATGTTTGGTTGAATGATTCATTCTGCTTCGTACCTAACTGCAATTTTCTTTCTGATTCTTTGTGATTATAGGTATCATTATGATTTATTTGCTATTATAATCTGGGCACAACAGCTATCCATTGAGCAGTCCCTGATTTATTGAACTATCTTGTTTCCAGACGAGGCAAGCCTTGACGCCCGAGCAAATAAATGAGGCATGCTATGTGGATACAAATGCTAACAAAGCTGTCTTTGACAGTTTAAGAAACAATCCAAAAGTGAGCTATGATGGGAAGCGATTCTCTTACAAGGTATTTCTACTAGCTTCTAGTCCATTTTGCTGTCAAATCTCTCTTTCTTTGTAAACCTTTTCTTCTAGGATAATCACTTCAATAATTTGCTTGCAGTCTAAACATGATTTGAAAGATAAGAACCAGCTTCTTGTCTTGATACGAAAATTTCCTGAGGGTATTGCTGTTATTGATCTCAAGGATTCATATTCCAATGTCATGGAAGATTTACAGGTAATATGATTTTTCAAACAGTTGGCTGTGTTTCAATGGAATTAGCGCAAATAGATGTGAACTTATCCTTGCAACAAGTTAAAACACGCACAGGGACGAGGAGTGGGGGCACACACACAGATGTTGTCATATCCCTCTTTTTTACTAAGCAGTGTAGGGAAGAAAAAGAAGCTAATATCTTGTCATCGTATTCTTTAATCCTGTTCAGTGTACCAAATATGGTCCAAAATCTCTGTTCCATAACAAATTATAGAAATGCCTCGTGAGATCACTGAGTATTACAGAGACGACCCATCTCGTTTCAAAAAATTACACCTCTCCTGAGGGTTTTTTCTATAACAATACCTCCCTATAAATCAAAATCATGCATGTATTTCAATTTTACCCCTTTGCTTCTTACCATAAAATATAATTAAAATACAAAAATAAAATCTTAAGATAGAATAAATACAATAAATCCTTAAATAACTGTTTCAAGCTTAACATGAAGCATAAGGGTAAAAGTGGAAATGTGTATTTTATTTTTTCCTTACAGAGGGAACTTGTAGAAAATAAACTCTAGGTGAAGTTTATATAATTTTTGAAACGAGAGGGGGGTGTCTATGTAGTATTGACTAATATCAAGAGGTGTTTCTGTAATTCGCTATTCATTCTATGATATCTTGACCCTTGATAATTATTTTCTTGTGTCTTTGCGTAGTCTTTGAAAGCTTCGGGCCAAATTTGGCTGCTATCGAACTTTGACTCACAGGAGGATATAGCATATCCCAATGATCCCCGAGCAGTTATTAAAGTTGATGACGATCTGAAACAATTATTCCGGGGGATTGAACTCCCACGTGATATGATTGACATTGAAAAAGATCTTCAAAAGAATGGAATGAAGCCGGCTACAAACACGGCCAAGAGGAGGGCCAAGGCACAGGTCCATGGCATTATGCCCAAGCCCAAGACGAAGAAGAAGAAGCACGAAATCAGCAAAAGGACCAAACTTACCAATGCCCATCTTCCGGAACTCTTCAAGCACCTCAACGTCCCTGGCTCTTGATACTGGATCGAGGTATAGGATTTACACTGTGCATATTGTTGGGATACTATTAATGTGATGAGTTCTTGATATCTTTATCGTGAACGAGTGATCCACGTCTCTCTTTTCGATGTTCAACTACTTTGATATGGTAATGCACATCCTACGGGTTTAGATCCCGAGGCAAGGCTCACCAGATGTATGACGTTGTTGCATTGGAAGAACTTGTTTTGAGTTTCCTGGGTACTATGAATTGATTCAATTGTGCAACCAGTTCCCTTTTCTGGAGAATGTGTTTTGGTCATTATTTTTCCGACAGCGGTCTTACATTAATTAGCATTATATAAACATGTTTTTTATAGTCCCATATAAATTTGATAGTATCATGCGCTTGGATACTCATTCAATCTTTTGGCGGGCAAACGGTATTTATGAAATGCTGGTTTTGATAGTTCTCTCGATATTTCGTTGTCGAAATCAAAGAGTTCTTAATTGAACGTTTCCATCAAGCTGCATCAGTCACCAATGAGTAAAATGGGGTTTCAAAGAATTCGGGTCTATTTGTTACAAGCTCTTCAAGTACATCTTGATATCGACTTGTAAGGAGATGATGCTCGATATGCTTATAAAGTAAATGGTATGTGAGATGTATCGAAGTCGTACCTTCATAACATTTATGTTAAATACGAGACATAATTTTTTCATAGAAAAAGCATTTCCTACAGGGGCGGACGCAGACTTTTTATGTTGGGGGGGCACAATCAAACTTTTAAAAAGTAACCAAAAAAATTAAAGGAAGAGATATTTTATTACAATTGTTCTCTACGTGTTCTCATATTTTGATAACGTTCCATAATTAAAGTGAGAAATAGAGAAAAATTTAATGTAGTTTCGTAATTCAAATCAACAAAGAAATTTAGTATACAATCTTGGTCATCAAGAGTTACACAAATTTTGATAGAATCCAAGTCACAGATTTATATGTACATTTCTTAAATTCTGAAACTTATATAACAGATGCAACAAGTAAATCAACAAGGGATAAGAAAATGGTAAGAGCCAGACTTATTTTCGATGCATCAAATACCCGACAAACAATCCTTGCTCATTCAAGTTCAATCATATTGCACAACTCTTTCTTCTGATTACATTCAGTTGGACCAGATTCTCATAGGCTAAAATGCTCTCGAAATTTCCTTAAAAATGTCACTTCAATTGAGAATTTCACTCTTGAATCTCATGCATTACAAGAACGTAACTAAATTCAACTAAGAATTCTTCTATTCCTATTCATTGATCTAATCCAAGTATACGATCATTTTACACTGATTACTTCGTTTAGTACTGGTTTCAGCACTATAGCTCATGGAAGCCTTGCCTACTAGCTTTTTCCTTGGGTCAGATTTTAGAATTCTTTGTCGCGATTGAACTTGAAATGGCTATAGAGTAGAGACAGATTTTTCACTGTTTTCATTTGGTAATGCAATTTCCACTCTTTGAGAGTAACTATAAATCATTTGAACAAAGATAAATGAGATTTGAAATTTTGAACTATTTTTGTTCAGTTATTCAATATTATCACAACCATTTTTGTATCCATTTAACAATATACAACCTTAATTTTACCATGAAAAAGAAGAGAGAAAAGGAGAAGAGGTAACTCAGGTGGGAGAAAACATTGGTTTGAAATAAATATTGATTCATTTTCCTTTCATATTTAAAAAAAAATTCAAAAAAAAATTTTTTTTGGGGGGGGGTGTGGGGGCACCCGCCCCCCAGGCCACCCCCAGGTCCGCCCCTGATTTCCTATTTTCTTAGAACTGAAAATCAGAAATGCTACATAAGATGATAAGACTACCCGATTAAAAATACATTTAACAAAATGACATATTTTTCCATTAATTCAATAAAAACCCGGTCACTTAATCTGGTCAATAATTTCAGCAATGACGTTGTCCATGTCCAGTTCCTTCATGGGTTTAAAGGGCCTTTTCATATCCAACAAACTGACGAAAATACCCCCACTTTCTGCACGAATTTCAAAGCAACCTCTCCTGGGCTTCTCAGGGTTGACCACCACGTTGACTCCCACCACCCCTTTTTCCAACCCATTTTTCACCTGAATAGCCCGAGTCTTGAACGAGTTGCACTGCTTGTAGTGTTCAATGATGATAGTCTTCCGTCCTTCCTCCGCTACCGCTGCAGCTGCCCGAGGTTCGGGTTCTTCTGGTGGTGCTTCGATTGTTTGTTTGGTGATGGTTTTGGCCTTCTTTTTCTTGGGTAGGTTAGGCTCAAAAGCAGGTGGTGGTGGTCGTTTGGTGGTGTTGGCTAGGCGAGTGGACCTCCGGGTCACCCCTGTTGTGGCGGAGGTGTCGTCGGTATCAATTCTTTGTTTCTTGGGTGCCATTGAAAATCAAACTTTTTCACTGTTGAAATTGAACTGACTAGTATGTGACCGCTTAGCTTTTTTATGGATGACGATTTATTTACTGCTGGTCATGACTTGATCTGGTTCGTTCAGTGTTATTTCTCCCGTGTCTTTGGACGGTCAAATCAAGATTATGCCCCTCTAGGTTTTTGTAATGAAATATTGTATTTAAACATTTTTCTGTCATTTTTCATTACATATTTAGGCCCCCGTAAAAATTAAAATCAGATTTTTTAATAAATTTTGATAAAAATTGTGGTTGAAAAATTATGAATACTATGAAATGTATGATTAAAATTATTGTTGATTTTAACTTAAAATTTTAATCAAAATTTTTAAAGGTACCCAACAAGGGCTTATTGTACACAAGATTTTAATTCTTATATAAAATAATAATAATTTAATTTAGCAACTAAAGGCTTAGTATCTTGCAAGTGCTAAGCTAAGCTACACAAGATGGAACAACCAACTTGCAAAAGACTATTTCAAGCTTCAAATTCAATATATTGAACGAATTTGAACATAGATGATCGTGTTTTTTCGTATTAAAATGTCATGGATTCAAATCTTGAATTCTTCTTTAGAAAAAAAGAACGTTGATTTTGACATTCATAGGAGTTATGACTAACGCTTTACACAATTGACAAGATACAGATGCATATTTCTCATCAGCAGACTTTCTAGGGTCAGCAATTTTAATTTAAATTCTACTCACACTAAACATAGGAGATGGTAACAATGTCGATCGTTCTCAAGAAGCCCGCAGACGGATCCCTTTTTTTTACACTTTAGAGTGGCTCCTGGCAGCATTTCGTCTTGCGCAGCATCCCACAAAGTAGATAATCGACTGAAAGAACATAAAATTGGTAAGAAATGAGGTAAAAAAAAAATTAAAAAAGATGGGATGGAGCATTGAATTCAAATAGATGCAGAAGGCATAATATACAAGAGAGACGTAATACATCGGAATTTTCATGGGTCGGCATTTGGCCTATATCCTTGTACGAGGAGAACTTCATTAAACAACAGTGAATAACCGAAAAGAGTAACATATACATGCGCACAACGTACATATATTGAATCCCCCACAATGTAACCAATTGACTCTATCGAGGATTTCAAAATCACAAGATAGTCCATGAGCATCTCATAAATTGGGATACTCCAAAACAATGAGAAGCTCCTATATAAAGGAGAACAAAGGGGACTGCTTCTAATTTCTACTCGACGTAGGATTCAAACTAAATCTTATCATGTGCAGGAAAATAGAAGACCAATCCTTGTGCTATTTAGGATTGTCTTCAAAGCAACAAAACAACATCTTACATCAACATTAACAAACAAGGAAGAGCATCTCCAAACGACTCTTTAAAAATGAAATGCTCTTTACTTTAAAGAGTCAATCTTGAAATTATGCTCTAAAAGACTCTTCAAATTAATATTTTAAAATAGAGAGTGGCGTGCATTCAAAGTATTTCAATTTTCAATGCTTCATATATTGTCCCAACTAAATAGTACAAGCAAAGAAAATGGAGGAAAATAATATAGAGGGAAGTTGGTGAAAATAAAAGATAAAGAAAAATAATAAATATGTATTGAGAGTAATAAAATTAAGTATTAAAGATAAAGAGGCTTTTGGAGTATTTAAAAATTTTGACTCTAAATTATAGATACTCTGTAAATTTCAAAATATACTCTTTAAAAATAGAAAGTCTCTTGGATATGTTTCTATTCATATAAACAGATTGTGACATCATTCTATGTTGTAGTGGGGCAAATGTCACATTGTCCAATGAAATTGGAATGCATTTTTTCTCATTAAACAATGTGACAGTGACCCAACTACCCATATATGATGATGATTATCATCACTTTAGATGAATGGCATTATTCTTAACAAATTATGCCTTACGCCGACCATGAAATTTAAAATTCCATGCTATGATCTTCTGATGATATGTGCAAGGGAGGATATTGAGAGAGGGTGCTTTACCAAGACAACAAAGAGAACAACATTAAAAATTGCAACCACCCGCCATTCAGTTTTCATGTATTGTGCGACTCCAGCCCTGGGTAACAATGTTAAAGAAACAGACTCAGCAGTAAGAATTACCCAAAAACTGACATAAAGAGGGAAAGTGATGTTTACTTGCAGGAATCACAATTGTAGCACTTGACAGCCTTTGCGTTTTTGTAAAGTTTGCAATCCTTGTTGGAACTTATAGGACGAAAGCTCAAGTCATAGAATGAGGCATTCACAACAGGATAACCACACCTAATAATATTAAAATGTTAGGGATGAACCACTAATCCCAATTAGGAGAGCTATATAAAGCAAACCAAAATAAGAAACACACATCGTTGTAGTTCACCCTCGATGTGAGTCAGAGCTTGAGGGTATCACTACGAAAGAAAAAAATTATCATGGTGACTCACGCCCTCAATACGTGTTTCTACTAAAACAACTCTCTAAATAATTCTTTATATGGATGAAATATTTGGGTGATCTAATAAATGTGAAATGCCCAATATACCCCTAAAACCCAAAAAACACCAAAAAGATGAATGATAATCATCAAATGGATTAAATCAGTTAATTAATAGTTTCCTTGCATTATGGTACATATTTGGGTAACTACATGTAAGAAATGCATGTATGAGCAGGTTTGCCTAAGATTAAAATGTTTACCTAGACGTAAAAATGTTATTTAATGGAGTAAGAGTTACTTTCACAATAAATAACGTATTTATAACATAACCAAACATGATTGGAAATACTTTTTGACAATTAGCCAAACACAGGACATTGTGAAAGGCAAGAAGACACTTATTATTAAAGGAATCATATGAAAAGTACAAGGCACCTACTCAGATGGTGGTCGACAGCAACCAGCTTCTATGGGGCTTAGTTTTGCGGATTCGAATTGCTTCAGAGTCTGCAGTAAACATGCAAAAATGTTAGACATATTCATTTCTAAAAAGAACAGAAAGGACGATGAATGCATTTGCAGACCTTATATTTTCTCGACAGGTTATTGCAATCATCAGACTTGACAAGACAACTCTTTAGGTGATTCCAGTTATGGGAATTATTAAGCTGAAAAATAAGGGCAAATGATAAAGAAAGACGATTTTCATGTTGATATTCTAAATTGTTGAGTTTAAAAACGGATGCTTACTTGTTTGAGAAACCATGAGCTGTAATCTTGCAGTTGATATTCTTTATACCTGAGCAGAAAAAAATAATAAATTGCTTGCATTGAACCAAGCCAAAAGCCGTGAATAGAGATTATCATGGGCTAAAGGAAGATAATTTTCTTGAAATTCATGTGCACCATTCCCACTAAAACATAAATCATACATCAGTCTCAAGGGGGACAATTTCTATATAAACACCTGAAGGTTGGTTAAGTGAATAATTTTTCGTTATTCCTTATTTAGTGAAAGATCCAAAGAAATCAATGATGAACCACCTCATTTAAAAACTTAAGTTGTTAGAGAAGGAAAAAATATATTTATCAATATTATGCCTTCTACATGCTCCATTTCTAACCACACCAGGCCACGTTAATTTAAGTCTACCTCCCCCTTTTCTAATCTGTTCTATTGGGATCGAATCACTCTTGTGAAAGGGGCTTCTTCAGGTATATATAAGACATGCTTCAACTACCTAATTTGTCCTTCTGTCAATATAGCCTTACGGGCATTTCGTCTTTTAACGGGCCAACAGTTGGACCATCAAGAACAACTTCTATATTACAAGCAAAATTCAACTCTTTCTTTTTTTGGTGGGGGGTTGGGGGGAGGGTGGTGAGAGAGAGGGGAAAAGTGTGTGAGGAGGTAATGATGCTCGTATGCCTACAATGTGAAACAAAAATGAAATAGAAAAGTAATTATAGGTGGTCTTACCTCAAACCAGTTACGCTATGACCAGAGCCATTATTTGTTATAATAAACCTGAAAAGGAGAAGACAAGACGATGTAGTGATAAAATGCATACACTACACAAACCCCTTTGAATGAACTATAATAATAATGTTGAAATAAAAATTGGAATTTTGTACGTGAATTTCGCTTATAATTGATGCTCGATCAATAGAATCTTTTCTGGAAAAAAGATTTGTGTAATATTAGAGCAAATATCATTGTTAATAATGGGTGGCAATTTGTCAAGTAACAGAGCAAGAGATGTTGTTAGTTGATGGTAGACTTGTGAGTTGTGAATGAAGAAAGATTCTTGGATTTAGGATGGACAAACCAACATTATGGTTTGAGGATAATACGAGCTTGTCAACTCTAAGAGATTTTAACAAACAATTTAAAATTATATAAACCTAATACACGTTCAATCCGTATTATGCATTAACCATTATGATAAAGATCTTTATTTCAACGATTGAATCTTCTTAAAAGACTAGATCATTAGTACCCATATCTATTTCCTCTATTGGAAAGCATTAAAGTTAAGGTTTAACAAGTTATCCAGCATGAAATGCAGTTAGTAACTAAAGTTAGTGTTATAGTAATGTCAAAAACAAATTCTCTTCTAGCGTACTTGTTTTCAAAATGCTTCTCAGCTTCGAGCCCCCAGCAACAGGATCTTAAACCATCTTTAGAACCCCCAATAATTATGTGCTAAGTACTCATGGAGATTACCTTCCTTGTCTTTTCTTGTATTTAAATAAGGTTGTATCAAGAGATCATATACAGCATTTCTAGCCGAGCTTAAAAAGGAAAAATAAAATTTTTTTTTTTATAAGAAAAAGGAAAAATAAAAATCACTTTTAATTAACTTTTTAACTCTAAACATATTAGGATAACTCCCCTTTTTTCTTACTTAAATTTAAAAAAGTAAATTTTTCATGAAGACTCTTACCTTTCTGTCAACACAAGCATGTTATTTATTTCAAACTCAAGTACTCTAGCCTCACAAAAAAGGCAAAAGCAATTTGGATGCAGAAAAATAAAATAAAAGAGCTTGAAATAAATTAATGACCTCCAGAAGGCGACAAAAAAGAATGCAGAAGTTTGCATTAACGGGGACAGGAGGAGAAGGATTATTCCACGAAGTTCAAATCGGTAAACAATAATGAATAAATTAAAAATTAAAATTTTCTGCAAAAGATACTTACGCCAAAACTGTGAAGACCAATATAGCTACCAAAACAGCGCATAGCAAGATGAGATACTGCAAGTTACAAGCTAAGGAAAATCCTTGTAGAAATAAGACTATTACATACACATTCTAATCAATCTGATAAGGATACAATCCACAACAGGATGGAGTAGTTTTTGCGCGCACCCATAAATCAAATTATGGATCTGAAAATCATTTAAAAAGAAAAGGACAATGGTCTATGTTTCATAAACGTTCTAATCAATCCGGTAAGGATACAATCCACAACAGGATGGAGTTGTTCTTCCACGCACCCATAAATCCAATTATTGATCTGAAAATCATTAAAAAAGATTTTTTTTTCCAACTTAGCGACGATATCAGGTAAACAAAAATTCAGAATATTCAAGAAGCATATAAAAGAAAAGTTCACATTAGAAAGATTACGGCACCAAGGCCGAGAACCGGGATTGTGAGAGCTTTCCTACATCCGTCGTGGTGAGTGCTCATCCACACTCCGAAACCTATTACTGTAATAGATAATAACTGCACAGAAAATTTAAAGTGAGCATGCACATGTCTAAAATAATTTCAACCAAGTGTAGGAAACGATTCCCAAAATTTTCGCCCAATACTTGAATTGGCGACCAGCATTGTCAATAACAATAGTAAAATTTCACCACTAAATTTATATTGAACTACCTCATCCAAAATTTTAAGCAGTAGAGAAGCAGCATTTATAAATGAACTACATAATCTAAAGCTTAATTTATTTAAATTGCATTTTCAACTATTTCAACCAGTAACATATTCAGATGAACTATTACACCATTAAGCAACAGACCGAGAAACTGAACTTGAAATTCCATATAATAGAAAAATGGACATTTAATTTGAAAATTTCTGAAAAATATGAGCTGATATTAAAATAGAGAGGGGTAAATCCATAAGAAAATAAATAAACCCATTTAGTGGCAATTAAAAGTTAACAAGAAACAGTAAATTACCAAAGCTAAGATAAAGGGTCATTCACTAAAACAAACGAAAACAAAAAGAACGTCTCAAGCAACATTCTTGTAGCAAAATCAGCTCATATATTCAGTAAAATCAAGAAAAGAATACAGAAAAAAGCACATACCATTGTAAGAAAATTGATCCATCTGATTACAAAAGTGCTTGTAGCTGTATTCATGCTTTTTTGTCGATAATTTCACACAGTGAGTGTGTAAGAAAAACCTCACTAGCACTTGCAGAATTAGGAGAGAGAAACAAGAGAGAGAGAGGGGTTTTTCCTTAAAATGGTGTTTAAAGTGAAGGGTAGTTTCGGAAGAAAAAAAGACATACAACATGATTTTCTGTTCTGAATGAGCATGCTTTTAAACAGGACACGAGAATCGGGTACACTGTTTGGATCCGAATAAATACCTGGTTACTTTCAAGTTTCATGTGTGAAAACAAGTCCCAAACGTTCAGAAATGAGGTTTTAGATCCTCAATTTATTTAAATTTGTGAATTGAGTTTTTCAACTATCGAAATCGTCATTATGAATGTTAAAATTGTATATGACTTTTAGTTGAATAACAGGGAAATGTTATGCGGTTTAATGATTTCACCTTCCATTTTTACGAGTCAAGTGAAAATCGTGTCTGACTTTAACACCCACTTTGACAGTTACAGTGATATGCTAATCCGAATTTATAAATTTAAATAAGTTAAGTGTTCAAAAATGGTTGGGGAGCTGAACCTTAATTTTCCTTTTATAAAAATAGTTTTTACAAGGAAATGGATGAATTGATTATTATGCAGTGTGAAAAAAAGCGTAGATCTTGATTAGGCAATAAGAACAAATTCCAACCTTTTACAATCACTAATCTTTTGCCTGTGCAATGCACAGTCTTTGCCATTTTGAAGGTAATGTTAGCGTACAGAATATTAAGAAATGACGAGAGACTATCATATATTTATTTGTTGAATCTTAATTTCTATTCTAGTGAAACTAACATTTACTTTTATTTCAGTGATTTGAACCAGCTAACATGTAATCAAAAAAAATGTATCATAACTTTGTTGTGAAATCAGAAGTTATTACCTTGTGTTTATGATGACCTTCACTATAGAACTGATAACAACGACCCTACCTAGGACCCCTGCATACTTGTAAGTATTCGAATGATCATAAATGCATAATACAACCATTCAAATGGGAGAGAGGACTGAAAGCATGTTGCCAAATTTACTTGCTGCAATGCCGGGTGAAAAATCATATTGGATTCTTGTGGCTCTAAATTCATGTGCAGTTGCAGCTTCAATCCTCTTCAAAAGAAAAAAAAAAAAAAAAAATCCTGAAACTCAACCTGAAGATTTGATACCAATTTGGCCCTACTAAACTATGAGAACAAAAAATTATTTAAATGCCGTGCGATCTCAGGAGGAAAAATAAAATTCATGCATAGAAATTAGAAAGGCTTTACCTATTTAACGTAGCCCGTTGGAATTCCATAATGAAAGTCTTGAATGAAAAGAATCCAGGTAAAAATAAGCAAATCCCACAAGAAATAAGATGGTAACAATTCATGAGAGAGAGAGAGAGAGAGAGAGAGAGAGACTCTCACATAATTCGAAACATAGACTCCAAAATAAGAAAGTTCAAAAATTTACTTTGGCTTATCTATCATATTCATTGACAAATGGGAATAAAAAACCAACGGTAGAGAAAACAAGGATCATTGATAGATGTAATAAAAGATAAACTTCAACACATTGAGGAGTTGAAACTTGAGAAGCAGTTTTGGCAGTGTATTCTCCAAAAGTTTTCTGCATTTTACACCATGATAATAAACATTTCTGCCATATTAACATAAAAGTTAAACCCTTGTATTTATATAGACCAACTACTTAGTTAAACCAGTTCCAAGTATGAGATGGCAACTATCTTCTGCTTCCATCCAGAAACTTTCCTAGAGTCAACCACATTAATTTCAATCTCCATTTCAGTGTCTTCAGTCACAGTCTCCTCCATGGCAATCATTCCCTCATCTTCTTCATCTTGTACAACGCAACTCCTCACCAAACTCACCAACATCATCATTTGTTTTCTCAATCTCCATTTCACTGAATAAATTTAGTACCTCTACGATAGCAACACAAAAGCTTTCAGTTTTCTCTGCAATTGTTGACAACGCTGCTCTTTCATTGTAGAAAGTGAAAATTGTAAAGCAGCAACAAAGGGCAGCATTACCATCAAGCAAAAGTAGGAAGTAAATTTCTCTAATTCATATGCGCATTCAGAATGATACAAAAGATTCTATATTACAATGAGAAACTCATTATCAAAAGAAGATTTTTTGCAAATAATAACAAAATAAATTATAGAGAATTCTAATAGGGAATCAGCACTTTGCTCCAATACTTAAGAACTACCAAATATTTAATAATTAAATTGACAATGAGAAGATTGTAAAACAAATCTAATAGCCATATCAAAACTTGGTTTAAGAAGTTCAATGTATATTATCAATGAGAAGATTGTAAAAACAAATCTAATAACCACATTGAAGCTTGGTTTAAGAAGTTCAATTTATATTATGAATTGGTAAAACTAAAACTTTCAGTTTTCTAAGTTATTTGTAGAGATAATGAATTTTGAGCTAACCCAACCAAAACTAATCTTCACAAGTTTGACAATTTGAAATGCTATGATAGTTCTCAAATATAAGTATTAAACATCATTAAAATTACCGTATGGCAATATGATATGTTTAGAGTGTCACCCTTTTCATTCCCGAATCTACAAAACCTGGCCATTGGCATTTGGATCCAAAACTTAACAGAGCATACATGAAAGCAGATCCCCAAAAAGAATGTGCAAAGTAACTACAAATATTTCCCAACCGATCAAGAAACCACTAACAAGGTGAAAGAAAGAAATCATATCAGCATTTGTGAAGATTGATGCAAAATTGCATTTGGTAAAAGCTCCTTCCTTGCTGTTAAAAGGCACATATGATCCCAAAGCAAGGGTATTATTTCGGAGAACACCAAAAATGTTAACAATGGGGTTAATTTTCAACCCAATGCTAGAGCTTATCCCTGCATACTCATGTAAGTATTGCACTCCCACTGCCGCATATGTTATGACAAAATTATTAGAAGTAAGTTACAATTGACAAGCATGTTGTAAAACATTAAATACAAACATGTTGTAAAACATTAAATACAAAACTCACCTTTCCAGACCTTTGATGAAGAACTCTAACGTTGAAAATAGCTTTCAACCTAGGAGTAGGTTCGTCAATTGTAACCATTGTAAAGAGTTGGCATTGGCTTCATAAGTCAGTTATATAGTTCACCAAAGCATAACTCCAATTGACATTACTTATTAATACGTAAGAAATGTTGATCGAAGCATACAAAAGAATAAGAAATCTAAGCTTAACATTGCTACAAGGAAACTTCAATTTATTGCAAAACACAATACGTTAACAATAGTGATAAAACATACATTGGAGCTTGTATCAACTTTAACATCTATTGTGACATTCTTGTGCTTCAACTGAGCATTGTATTAGCCAAAAAAACATTTCCCTTTTGTTTTTGTTGAAGTAAGGGCCTACAATTGGAGGGAAAAGACAAACTCTTGTTCAAAATTATGACGTTATAAAATATTGATAACGATATCAAGACATAGCATCGAAACAGGGCAGGCCTGAACCTTATTCCTTTATCAAAACAAATTTTGTAAAAAAAAAAAAAAAAAATGTAGGGGGATATTTTAGATATTTTTTCATAATTTATTTATTTATTTATTGTTGTTATGCAAATGGTTTACGCTTCGAAACAGGGATCGACCTGCCCGGTCAGGTCGTAGGGGTCGAGTGGACAGCGCCCTCGAAAGGGAATTCTAATTTTCGTATATGTGTTGAAGAGTTGTATCTGTTGGAAGTTAACTATTTTTTTCTCCAACAAACATCCATTCATTCCAACGGACACTTTTCTCAATCTTGCCATACACAACCCAAAACAACAGGTACAGATCGTCAATATGTGATGGTAAACTTTCCTTGATTTTCCCTCGCTCGTTTGAAAACAGATTCGAACGGAACATCGAGCAAAAGAACGAACAAAAAACACAAAGAAAGATCTTTGAACAATATAGAGGAAAAAAGTTAAAGGATCCTCTAATGATTTCAATTTCATAGTTAGAATTGAGATTTTGTGGAGAGGGTTTTCTGATTTTGGGGAGGAACGTAGGATAGTAAAGTTTTGAAGAGAAATTATCAAATGGAACACAGTGAAGAAAATATGAGCTGAACAGTACTTTTAATGTACGACATCTTGAACTCTCTTTAGTAAACAACCGTGCTGCGCAAAGAGATAACAACCGCATTGCATGGAGAGACGGATCTCTCCGTGCAGCGTGGAGGCATCTGCGCATAGCTCTGCGCGGCGTGTTCATTTTTCTCAATCTCTCTCTCTCTCTCTCTCTCTCTCTCTCTTCATTATTTCATATCTGTATAGTTGTTCTTTCTGTCCACCAAAATCACTATCTTTTAATTATCTCTTATCTTGCACTATTGGTACGTTGATAGATATTATTTATAGTGAACCCTAAATCTTTATTCTTTTTCATTTCTTCTATTGCACCATTTTTAATTGTCTCTTCTCTTGCACCATCTTTTAATTGTCCGCGTGCTGTCCGCGTAGCGTGGAGAGCACTATCTGCTTGCTCTCCGCGTAGCGCGGAGAGTGCTCTTCTCCACAGCGCATAGAGAGCTCCGCGCAGTGGCAAAACTACTGCATTCACCATATATATGATACACGTTTTGGTTTTTACTTCCACTTTCAATTTTATGCAGAATTTTATTTAGATACGTAAGTCTATCATGGATATTCACTATATTTTCTTCTTCTATATCATATGTTTTTTCATCCATGAACCATTACCTGCCTTAGCCTCCTATTCAGCTTACAGATGGATTGATTTTGTTTTTCTACCTAATTATTACTTATGTATTTTTATTTCAATTGCAGATAGCTGTAACTTAATTTCTATGTAACTTGAGGAAAAAAAAAACTTGATGAAATTATCATTTTCAAGCAAATTATTGTATTCCATTTTGTAAATTACTGCTTCCTCATTCAAATTTTAGATTATCCCTTACATCTTTATCAAACTTTATTTCTTTTATACAAATTTCTTTATACAAAATTTATAATTCAAGCTCCCATCAATTCTTAACATTCAAGACGCTAATATTACCTTCAAAATAACACAATTCATGCATTTCCATAAAATCATCAGAGCACAGAGAAAAAAAAAAGGAAAGAGAAATTGTAATATAAATACTTGAAGTAGTACATTTGAATGTGCAATGTCACCACCCAATGGCTACAAAGAAAAGAAAAAAGAGGGCATGGATTATAATCATTAGAACAATATTCAGAAGTAAGTGTATTACGAGTATTATTAAAAATATAATAGATCTACATTGCTTCGACGATGTCTGCTATAAATGTATGAAAGAAAGAATTTCATTGTACACTACGTTTTTAGTACATATGACGTGTAAAATTTCAGCAGTTGAAGGGTTAAGTAGAACTTAGCACATAAGTGGTTAACGAATACTCCCCTGATCAATATGGACATAGTGGTGATGCAGATGATGGCAGAAAACTGAAGTCGAAGTGTCATTTGCTGAAAGTGGACGTAACTTTCGCTCAAGAGGCATCTTCGTGATCTAACTAGATGATGAATGACCTGTAATGATCAAAACTAAAGAAATTAAACATAGTTCCTAAATTAATATCATAGATGGAATAAATAAATAAGTAAAAAATGAAAAGAACTATTGGGTTGTCTCTCCAAAAGTGCTTGTTTATAGTCTATAGCTCGACTATATGGCGGATAATCACGAGCACCTAAAGAAAGCTTTTGATGTCTTGTCCATTTTTCTTGTTTTGGCTTTGATTTACTTTTCATTTGATAACCACACTTTTTCCTTGGCATTTTCAACATAATAGGACTTGTCTATTCCATCCGACTCAATTTCAACTATATAGATTTGTATCTCCTCGTCAGCTCAATCACAAAATCAATTTTTGGACAATCAATAAAGTCGAAAAAATGTGGGTTGATTTCCTCCTTATTGATCGCCTCATCCTTGTTTAGCTCCATTGTGATTAAAATTTCAATAGTTTTTTGCTCTTATTCAATTGTTGAACTCTCATCGGTTGGAACGATTGATCCGCAATCTAAATCCAGGTACAATGAGAAGTCGGTCCCGATGACCCCTTCAAGTGGATTGTACCCCAAATGTTGAAATTCTTTCAAGTACATGCAATCTCCCAAAAGCTTATCGAACTTGAACAATTTTTTGAAATACTTTGCAATTAACTTTTCTTCTAATAGATGAGACCATCTCTTACAAGTTTGATGTCTTCATCCCAATTGTAAGGTATAAAATCTCCAACGAGCATGTACCCTTCATCATTTTTGTCAATTGCATGCTTCCGACACCTTAAATATTTTCTAATCCTCCTAAGTTTCGGCATGTGTAAGCCAGAGTACGAGAACAAACATTGCAAAATACAATGCATCGCGTAGCAATTATCACAACTCGGGTATCCTCCAATCATATCTTCATAATTTATATAGAGATTATCCATTGCAAAAGTTTCATTACCTTACCAAGTTAGAATCCTGCAATTATCTAAAAAAGTATAGGGAGAGAGTACAAACACAAGATAGATTAATAGTATGGGGTTGGCAAAAAATAAAAGCAATAAAATAAAATAAAAGTTCGAATTAGTGTTAAAGTAAATAGAATCAAACTAAAGTTAAATCCCCGACATCGGAGCCAAAAACTTTTCACGCAAAAATATATTTCGAATGTGAACTCCTGCAAGTATATGGTTTGTTAACAAATAATAAAGTTGACTTTTTAAGTCCGAGTATCATTCCCATAGAGATTTACTTAATTTGATTTCTATTTACTACGACCTTAACCTAAACGATAATTTTAACTAGAATTAAATCAACTTCAATGCAAGTGTGAATTACTAAATTAAATGCAATTGATGGTTGAATACAAATTTTATGTAATTGAACAAGGATCCCGAATACCCAAGTAATAATTATTTCTAGTTTTATAATTTGACGACACGAATCCAATTATGACGAATCAATGTTCCTATCCTATCCAACAATCTCTCTCGAGTAATGTTGGACCTACCCTCGCATACGATCCGCCTATATCTCTATGACGGATGAGAATATACAAGAATGTATGCGGTTTTATGAATGCTTAGAGATTCACAAAGGTATATCGATATATTTTTATTCCCTTTTGGACCTTATGATGATTTATATATGTTGAATTTATTTCTCTTCTCTCGAATGCATGAAACAAATCACCAAACTCACATAATTATCTTGCACTATAATCATGAAGGCAATTCATTCATATAAATCATTCTATAATTCAAAAACATGTTTTTGCTTCAAATATAAAACTAAAGGTCAAAACATCAAATTACAAGGTTCATCATTCCCCTAGCACTGATTAACCTAACCTAGTAAAGTAGAAATAAGAAAAACGACATCACCCAATTAATTATGGATTTGGATCTTCACGCCTTGGGGATGAATTTTGTGTTTTTTGCCTCGTTCTATGCTCTCCAATCATGAAAATTTCGTCCTCTAGGTACCATCCAGTTTGTGGACGACTTTCTAGTTTATATAGATGTCCAGAGATTGGTTTCCATAAGAGTTGGAACGAAATAAGAAAATCAGAAATTCGCGCCTAGAAAAACACTATGCGACCGCATAGTTATGTTGAATGCAGTTGCATAGAACAATAATTTTCCCCTGAAATTCTCTGAAGCCTTCTATGCAGTCGCATGGATTTTCATAGTTATAAATTTTTTTTGTCAGATAGTGTTCAATATTTTGGTCGTATCTTTCTTTCCCGATATCCGATTCAGGTGATTCAAAATGTGTTGAAAATCTAACTCAAAGAGTTACAAATCTTCCAGATGCATAAGTTTTCAAATTCGAACGTTTTCTATGCTAGAAATAGGTCTCAAACTGAGACTGAAAATTCGAAACATAACTTTTTCGGCTGAAAGTTGATATGTGATAGTACTTCGACTATATTTCATCTCTTTAGCTTCTTTCCTCATCCAATTGATGTCTAACACTCTCAAATATTCATCGTGAGATCGACACAACTTTTCAGTATTTGCACTTAGTCTTCAAACTTTGATTTTGCTTCATTTTAGCCATTTTCCGCTTGTTTTTTCGAATTTTCACCACGTTCATCGTTTTTAGCATACAAAACACAAATTACACAGAATTAAGCCATATTCACATTTACTTTCCACAATAATCCATGTTCTGTTAGCATTGTTTTTCTTGTATTTTCGTTCTCAACAACTATAGACAAATTATCCTCATTGTCGTACGTTACTTGCTGATGATTTTCGATATGGAGTTGTAAAGAATACAACGTCGGGCAAATTTTTGACATATTGAAGGAAAAAACTCTCCATACAGCTTCAAGTGAGGATATCCATCTAGCAGATTGGCAAGCTGAAATTTCATCTATTTCTCTCTGTTTCATTTGTGTGAACTGAAAAATTGATATGATTATGTCCTTTGTACACATATTTTTTACAAATATTTTACAGTTTTGATAGAAGAACATACTTCAACATTAATGTAGCAGTCAAATTTTGTACTTAAATAAGGATTGTATGGTACAACCCATCGATTGTCTAACATATGGCCTCTAACTCGGATGGAAATACCATTATCTCGGCGCTTATACAATGGATATGAGTTTTGAACAAATACAATAATATTACAAAATTCCATTGGGTATTTGTTTCTACAACCTTTATTTGCCTCCATCCATACATTTTTTTGGATTCATATTTCCACAAGGGCCATGCATATTATATCTAGCAATAACAGAATGAAGATGAGGGTATTTGTTTTTGTCAAGAATTTTACATGACATTATCCTATCAACCTCTTGAGCACAAGAGATTTTATGTCCAGATCTGAATATTAACAACATATGTGCATCTGGAAGCCCTCTTTTCTTGAATTCAATCACACATATATATGCAATAACATGGCCTAAAATACTTGCTTTGTATAAATCATATTCAAATTGTTCTAATTTTGCTCTAAATATACGTACAATTAGATCTGGTCGATTTTGAATTTCATCATTATTTTTTAGTTCTTGCCTAATTTTCGGCCAATTTGAATTACACGTTATAGTTAGGAATATATCTTATTTTCCATAACGTTGAACAATAGTCATTCCATCCATATATCTTTTTAGCATATCACGAGGCCCACATGTAAAGGATTGTGGTAAAACAAATTTGCTTTCAACTTTGCACCCTCTTGTTTCCCTATTCTGAACACTGTCTACAATATCTTGGTAAAGTTCACCACGATTTTGTTTTTAATTATTACGAAAATAGTATAACCTCACAGTTTCAATCTTAATATACATATCTATAACATACTATTGAAATAATCTACCAGCGTGAAGCAACACAGACTTACCAAAAGGCATGATTTGTAATTTATACGAAAAATATTCCGAGCAAGAGACCTGAGTTAGTTTCTTTGCTTGACTGAGCACTGTAGTATCCAAAGAGAAACCAAATTGAACACTCACTGTTAAGATACAATACTGCAAAAATAGAAAACTCTACCAGAAGATATATTTGCAAACCTTCATTCTCTTTTTCGATGAATTCAGCTGCAGATGTAGTTGTGTTAGGAAAAACGTCAGATGCCAGCATATGTTGAGGCTGAAAGTATGTGCTTCTGTGTCTCTTGATGCCTTCATGCCAACTACATGGAAGAGTAACATATACTGCAATTGATAATAACATCTATAATGGTAATGAACTTTATGTGAATCATGAGAATGACCATAAATAGTGATATCGTGAGCATGGGCATTAGCATTTTCATAATCTTTGACCCATATAACAGCTATTTGAGATGCTGTAGGAATATTAAAATCTCTTTGATCAAGTCCTGAATTGCAACGTATATGTATTTGATGATCATGCAAGTAAATCATATCACTTAAAGATCTCAAGAATTTACCGTATGGATTTATTTTTAAGATTTCAATTAAAACAATCAAATTAGACTCAACAAAGTTTGATGAAATTTTCATACAATTTTCAATTTCATTGTCTGTGTCGTAAAAATATAATTACATACAAGAAGGTGAATTATTCTGTAGCATAAGTTCATTTACATAATGATGCACTTGTCCTTGAACCCTGAATGTATAAATACCTTTGTATGCATTAAAAAGTTCTTTATCATATTTCACACCAAATGAAGTGAAAGGAAACTGGTTATTATATCCACTTGAAATTTTTTTGAATCCCATGCAATGAAGTTCTTTAGAAATAAATAAATTATATAGTTCAGCTGATGAGTTACATATAAAAAGCTTAACTTTTCCATCAGAACAACATAAGCCTTTACTTTCTCTATAAAAGTTGCATGCCTTACAGTGTTTACAATAAATAGGAGTTGGTAATACATATGCAGTAGATGGTATGCTCGATCCCTTAGAAGTTCCTCCTAATTTAGAATTGAAAATATGTATTTCTTGATTTGAAGTGTCAAAGTCTTGATGAATTATGGATTCATGTCGTTGGATAACAACAGAAGAATTGTTTTCAGATAACATAGGGTCAT
Source organism: Fraxinus americana (assembly GCA_035079005.1). Taxonomy (NCBI): domain Eukaryota; kingdom Viridiplantae; phylum Streptophyta; class Magnoliopsida; order Lamiales; family Oleaceae; genus Fraxinus; species Fraxinus americana. Next base: position 32,728,607 of record CM068720.1, on the reverse strand, counting down.
TTCTCCTTTTTTGATAATCACTGCAATCAGTTCTAAGTATCTCTCTATCTTTGAATTCGTTGTTGGTGAATGGAAGCTCTATATAACTTATTCCACTTTCGGAGGCAGCATCAAAATCAACGAAAACATGGTTTTCATGAACGGAAGTTTCCAAAATATTCATCACCACAATAGAGAGAATTATTGAATATTTGAACTCCAAGGTAAACAGTATCAACTCTGACAATTGAAGAACACTATTAGCATATTAGTCATCAATTTTTTTTTTTTTCCAGATGATTCTTAAACAACTACAATTCTTTTATTCTTAATCATAACTAAACGTACAGAAAGATTTTTTATTTGAGCTAATATTTTTGTTTTGTAAATTTCAAAAAAATGGAAAAAAAACAATAAAAGGAAATTTCCATTTAACCGTCACCAAAAACAAAAAAAACCAATTTCTCTAAATCTACAAATGAAACCATATAGACAAGAAAAAAAATCAAACCATTTCAAGAATTTCTCTTTCCCTTTAAAAGAAGTTGAAGAAGGTATATACTCTGTCTAATTCTTGGGGAGATTGAAAGGTAAGGGTTTGTTTTGCTTTTGTTTGGAGACTTCACGTCCAAATATCTAATTTGTTTGCAGCTTTCTTGTTCTTCCTTTTCCTCGGCGAGCTCTTTTTGCAGATTTCTATTTCTTCTTACAGTTTGGTATGTTTCGTCTCCAGAAGGATTCGTTGTTCTTTACGAACAATTTTGGGGCTTTCTTCTAGAGAGAGGAGCGTTTTAATTTGTTGGAAATAAATTTGGGGAAACTAAAGTTGATTACATTACCAATAAAGTTGTTACCAAAAAAATAGCAGTAGAGAACCAGTTTTGGGATTGAATGTATAGTGGGAGGACAATTCTCTTGAGGAGCTAGAGTAAATGATTTGTTTTAGTCAACAATAGAAGCAATAAAATAGCCACATTAATAACTATGCCCCTTTTGAGTAAATAGGGTAGAACCAGTTCAACTATAGTAGGAACCCATTTAGTGTGTCAGCTCCGTTTTAAGGTGAATAGTAATGTTGACATCCTCTCTTTTAAGGTAAAGGAGAATAAGCATGGGTTACATGAAAATCTACCGATACCTAGACAAAAAACTTAAAACGGATTACATGATAATGTCAAACATTTTAAGAACAATAATATTATTATTGGAAGGGTACAGAAATTTTGGAAGAAAAAGGACATGGCCACATGGATTTCCGTTCAAAACGAGAATACCTTTAGACAAGACACGACAAATTGGATAAATAAAAGGTTTGCATTGGCATAGATTCTAATAGAATTGATCTATTGCCTCCAGTGGACATGATAAAAATTTGTCATTGCTGATATGGTAAGAGAACCTTAGTTATGGTTCGTTGAATTTATGACCGTCTTAGAGAACTATGACTAAAGTTCTCTTACCACATCAGCGATGTGTAATATTTATCTTGTCCACTTGGGACATGAGATCATGATTGTAGATTCTAATCCTAGATTTTCTTGCTTTGACCAAAACTTTAAATAGATGGTCGAAAGAAGTTAAAGGTTAAGTGTGAAACAACTAAAATATAAGTTGAATAGACGGTCGAAAGAGTTAATTAAAAAATAATAAGTTTCTACTTTTCACAGGAGATGTATTTAACCTAGATTTTAAACATTGTTAACGAATTTTTAAAATTTTTGTTGCACCAAATCTAATTGACCGATCCAATCTCGAATCTTATTATATTGATATATGTGCTCATGTAATCTTTCTATACTTATGCTCAAATATACTTATTGTAGTAGTACGTCTTCTTCAATCACTATAGAGCAAACTTACATCTTAAACTAAACTTCTTCTTCTTCTTCTTCTTCTTCTTTTTTGGTGCCATTCGGCCACATAGAAGTTTTAATCATAATGGAATAAAACAAAAATTATCAAATCAAAAATAATTTTTTCGGCAACCAAAAAGCTTTGAGCCTTAACCTTAGACAACTCGAGCACTTCAAAAGAAACTAGGCCCTTGTTTGACCCCCATTTTTTCCAAAATTCATTTTCAACCACACATTCTCCCATAAAATAATTTTCAACCACACAAGTAAAAAAGGCCCAAAGATGAAACGACATTGTATCATGTAAGAAACAGAGCCTTATATTGCCCACTATTGATGAAACTGAATATCATTGGAGAAGCCTCCGCATGGATGAATCATCTACTGTATAGAGGAGCAGAGTGCCTTGGAGAAGAGGTGGATCCCAAAGGAGACTACTTCCAAATTATTCAAGGTCAACATCATACGCCTACCATGGATGAAGCTGAATATGATGGGAGAAACCTTTGTATGAACGAATAACCCACCATGCAAGAAAACGTGAACTCTTCTAAAGGGAGCATAAAAAAGGAGCTTACAATCAAACCTCCGAAGATGACATTAAAAAACACTTCTTCTTTACTTTAGCACTTCAGAGCCTTGTCTCTGCATCAGATTTTAGCCAAACTAAAGCATAACTTCAGCACTTCGGAGCCTTGTCTCTGCATCAAATTTCAGTCAAACTATAGCATAAATTCAGCACTTTAGAGTCTCATCTCTGCATCAAATTTCAGCTAAACTAAAGCATAAATTAAAGGCTTTCCATGAAAGGTCCTATTTTCTTATCTCCAACTATGATATAATTATCTATACTTGAACTCGAACACTATTGTCTTGTGTCAAAAGAGTAATAATAGGCAAAACTATCAAGTCAAGCAAATGATATGCCACATCAAAATATTACTTAAAATAAGAAGTCCACTCATGACATGAATAATCATACATAGATTTGGGGAACTATTATTATGCCTCAAAATTGAGGCTTAAGAAGAAGCCTACGCCTCAAAATCGAGGCTCAAGAAGAAGCCCAAACAAAAGGCCTACACTCCATATCAATAAAAACTGAAATGAAGTCATAGGTAAAGGTGACGAATTGACGCTTCACGTGAAGCGCAATGTGTAAGCAGAAGCTCCATGGCCGAAGAGAGACGTCGCCTATGGTAAAACAACAATAGAGAGGCGATCCACCGAAATCCTATATAAGTGGTTGAAGTGCTATGTAAGTGGTCGAAGCCCTAAAGCCAAAGCACTATCTAGGTGGTTGAAGACTTGAAGCAAAGCACCATGTAAGTGGTCGAAGCCCTAAAGCCCACATTATCAAAGCATAAGCCTCCTAACCATAAAAAAACATCTTTCATATTCACTTCTTCCAAGAGATCTTCTACATAAAGATCTTATGCAAATGATTGATGTGACCCATGTTGTAGCAGAAGAATGTCAGGTCTTATCAGCTTACTACATAGGTACTCAGACCTAAGCCCTAGAGTGGATACCTTTTCAGAGTATATTAAATGATGCATGACCTAATATGTGTGATATGAAGCCTATGATGGGAAACTTCGAATAATGAGATGAAGCCACGTGCCTTTTCATCCAACGACTACCACTTATCCCTACTACTATGAAGCTGACAACTCATGCCATTTGAAGGGTAATGCGGCTCAAAATAATACAAGCTTTGTAAGATTATTCCCTCCCATTTTTACATAGTCTCGTACACAAGCCGCCGTCTAAAGCACATCCCGTACTCAAATATAAATACCTTATTGACTAACTTGACCATCGGAGTGCACGTGATTGCCTCTCCACCACCGGAGAAGGACACATGTGACTAACTATTTGTCCAAATTTGCAGGAGCAAGCTTATGTGGACGTGAGTGGAGCCGGAATCCTATCAGCGCAGTTTTTGAGGTCAACAGTTATCAAGTAAATCTCTTTCTCCTCCATATGTACATCCGTTGATTTATCTTTTGCAAAATCAGATTTATCCTTTTCAATAAATCCAATATGTTTGCTGATTTATGAGGGTTTAAATCAATTATGTTAACACCCTATAATTTCTTATATGCTGTTTGCCTTTGAAATATGACAGATGGTCTGAGCCCCCAAGGCTTTTCTGTATATCCCATAAGTACACAACAAAACGAACGGATCCATGACAATATGGAAAATTTAATGCTGTATTAGCAAATGGCCGCAAGTTATAGCAGTTGAAGATATCTTTTGCTAGGAACACAATGAATGTCTAATTAATAGTTAACATTATTTTTGTTCATTTGTTTTAAATCTATAGATGGTAAGGTCTTTTGGGTTCAACTTTGGGGACGCATATCTGACTTATAATCCTCATTGACACTGTCATGCATCATCAAGCCTATCTAAACTCAGGCAATCAAGATCCTCATTTTCATGGTTTTGAGGTGTTATCATCATTTTCCACTATGCTCTCTATGGTTCAATTGTGTCATTCTGTATAATGTATACATCATATGACAGCATGATTTTAGAAATTTATGCAACAGGGACTTTCAGTTCTTGTTATTACGAAGGTGGGATTTCTGACCTTGTTAAGTTCATTAATTATTTTGTTCAAGACAAAATTTAAATAAGATGAAATTGCACAAAATGACCACTTTTCACTTTGCATTTTGAAATATGTCCAACTTTTAATAAGATTTGCAAAGGAGGAAATTTTTTGATATTGGAAAAATCTCCTTACAAACAATTATAAATTACAATTTTGTATTTTCATTTCAAAAGTGATTTGGCAACTCTTTTATCTAAACATACACCTTACATACAAAATAATTCTATTTTTCCAACTCCCACTCCTCAAAATAATGTCTATATTACGGAAATGAATTTTTTCTCTCTTCTCAATTCTTATGATTTTTCATTAAAATTAAAATATACCTATCTTTTTTTCTCTAAACATCAACGGAAACGGGGTAATAATTTCCTCCGCATAGAGTCCCACATCCAAACGTCGTAAGGTATTTTCTCTATTTTGGTTTTGAAGATTTATGGATTTTTGGGTGATTGGATTTCCTTTTTTGTGCATATATGAAATAATAGATTGATGTTTGATTTTGGTGAACTTGGTGAAGTTTAAATTATTTCTGGATTTTTCGAATCAAGGTCGTGAAAGGTTTGGTGTGTTGGATTGGGATCGGTAGCTCATCTGTATGCCTCGATGGATGACTGTATGCCTTGACAATCCAACTGTCAGCCCCTGGCAGTTAGTACCTGTTATTCTCCATAGTTTTTTCGGTAATGTCGAGAAAAATGTATCAAATGTCGAAAAACACATTTAGCCATTGTTTGAGCACCATTTTTTTCATCAAAATGTATTCTTGAACAGTTATTTGATTATATTTCAGTCACACATTCTTCAATAAAATAATATTATACGTAAATCCAAATCTTTTTTCTTATTCTTTAATTATACATTCTCTATCGTAACACTGTTACAAAATGCATTTTTTTGAGACAAATGGGGGCTCAAACAAACCCCTAAATTGTCTTGTGAAACATAAGATACTCTGAATTTCATTTCAATTTTTGTTGATAATAATTAACTTGTTTTACGTTATTTTATGGTGTTATTTTATTTTATTTAATTTCTGTTTTTAATATGAAATGTTTCCAATTGTGATGATGCAGATGGGGCACGAGATATAATTCCGGAGGAATAACATTTTCACATGCAAATACCGCATTTCATTTTACATCCTGTTCAGGAAGACTGATTAATCAATCACCCATTCCGTTTCCCAACATGAATGAAATGGTTCTACCTTCATTTAAATCGTCATTACCTTATACCTTAATTTTAATCTGATTAATATTTAAATTTATCGATTAGATTTCTTTGACTATCTTCATTTAAATCGTCATTACCTTGTACCTCAATTTCTAATTCCTTGTCTAGTTAACTCTCTGATTACATCTATATCCAAGTCAAGAAAGATTAGAGAGAGGAGTGAGAGGAACTCCCCATTTTCATTTTCTTTATTCTTGAAATATTAAAGTTAGACAACATATTAAAACTAGCATCTACCAGAGATGAAAATGTTTACCTGTATTCATTTTTTAACATGGGTGTAAAAGTCATGTTGTTGTGTTTGTTTATTGAGTCTCTTTTAGAAATTCATTCGTCATTGATGGACATAATACTAACAAAATGAAAATTTAGTGACTAGTCTTGATTTATAACATATGCACAACACATGGAAAATAGTGTCAATAAATTGAACTCGACACTTTAGACGTCGTAAGTGTACAATTGATGGCCCATATGATTAGCCATAACATGTTTTTTCTTTTTCTTTTTTTTTTTTCCCATTAAAAACGCATAAATATAAAGTCATTACACATACATGCTATATTTTGCGTTTGTGAAGATAAGTGGTATTTAAGATGTTACACATTTTTATTCTAATTCTTGGATTCGACATTTAATCTCTTGAACATTTTTATCTCGTCCTTGCATGTCATGAGGCATCCAAACAAATAGGCAATTATATATTTTTCTTGACATTTGATCATAAGCTTAAAAGCGTAACTTAGAAGTTATTTTTAGAATTTTTTTAATGATCAAAACTAGAAATAATTGAGTTATTTACACTAATAAAAATAATTTTTTTTTCCTTAGATCAAGATAAAATGTAACTCATCCAACTATGTTTAGACACAAAAAAATTGCTTACTTTTAAGTTTAGGCAAACATATTCCTCATCTTATTTCTTAATCCAAAATTAAAAAAAAAATAAAATTAATATAGCAAATTCCTAATTTACTTATTTATTATTTTTATAAAAGTACCAAACCCACCTAATTACATTAATTAGTTCAAGATTATGTGCATCCAAAAAACACAGAGCAATAGTAAGAAGAATTGTAAGATTGTACCAATGAACACTCTACTTATGCGCCTCATCTCTCTCTCTCTCTAAAATCACAATCCATTCTTTTCTCTTCAACTTAGCACAAATATATATACTCCTTTTATCCGTTTGCTAAAAGGTAAAATGCTGTTAGGACATTAGTTTTTGCTCTCTCTTTGCCTTCAGGTACTGTTTGATTGATATTTGAGTTTTTTTTTTATTTAACAATTTTTTAGTTTAGGGTTTTGTAGATTAGAACATGCAGGAATCCAGGGTTTTGTTTGATTGAGTTTAAGTGTCATTTTATGAGCTTTTAATCTTATGGGTTTTAGACTTTTAATTTGTTGCATGGATATGAATTGAAGTTTTACCCACAGAAATTTTGCTTTAGCTGTTTTTTAAATAAAATTGAGGCAAAACTGGCTTTGAGTTTCACTTAAATCAATTTGCATAGATCTGCTAGACATAAAGAATGAATTCTGAATGCTGATATTTTAAAATGTGTTAATTTAATTTATTTATTTTTTAAGCAAAGTTTTTTCAAGAAAAATGAAAATTTGGTGCTCCTTGAAGTATAAAAGTATTAAATATATTTTGGGTTGAAATCCTAAATATTTATCTACAACTTGTCTCCTAACCCTAGGAGAGGAGGGAAAAGAATGAAAAGATAAGTTTGCTTCCAAAATGGTAAAGTTATGCAATTCTGTATGCTTTGCTTATATATAACATGATCCGTCGTCGAGGTCCATTTATTTTATCTTTCGATTATTTTCTCTTGTCAAGGTTTGTTTTAGGTCCCTTATCAAGATCTAATTATTTTATTTATTATAAGTAAAAGAGTTCCATTTTATTTAATATATATTTCCCTTATCAAACTACATCTATTTGTTTTTATTTCCCTCTTCAAGGACTATTGTGCACCTTAACTCTATAATATATATGGTTCTGTGTTTATGCTATGGAGACAGATTGATGTTGACGGTGATGATCTACATGCTTAGGATATTCAAACGTTGAAGGTTGAAGTAAAAAAGTCATATAACTTTCTTGACACACACTTTCTCCTAACTTGGGGGTTGGGTTGGGAATTAAATGATATATTTGCTTCCAAAATATTATAGTAGTGTGCTCTCTTTTCTTAAGGGAAAAAAAAAAAAAAATGGGGTTCTGGGAAAAGCTAGTTTAGTTTGTTTAGGTTCTGGAAAAAGCTAGTTTAGTTACTTGAAGCACGATTCCAGATCAAGATCCTTTTTTGTGTTTTGTTTTAATTTATTTCCTCTTATCAAGGTCCATGATGAATCCTATCTCCAAGATATACATGCTTCTGTGTTTATGATGTGGGAGATTGCTTGGGGGTATGAGAGACCGTGTCCAAGTGTAGAAAGTTTAATGACTGAGTTTGCATCACTAGTGTCATTGCACATTAGCTCGAGTTTATATAGAAACTCAAGACTAGTTGGCTGAATTTTTCATATCATTAATGAAGAAGAAGAGTGCTGATATATACATACAGATATGCACGGCAAACCCTAGTTTTAGGTTTTCTAATGATAGTAAAATACTAATGATACTATAACAGGCTACACTAATATAGTACAACAATAATTCTGAATATAATGCAAATCACAGAATATATACATCCTAAAGTAAGTTAACTAAAATAGGCAAACATATCATGATCCAATAGTTTATTATTACAAATGATGATAGAAATTTTTTATTTTGTGAAAATCCAGAAGCATTGGGTAAGACAAATTATTTTTTTGTTATAAATTACTGCAAGTTTAGTAATCTGACTTTGTAACATTCGTTTCATTTCCTGCTTTAGCCCTTCTTTCAAAACTTATTTTCAACCATACATTCTCAAATAAAATAATTTTATACGTAAATCAAATTTTTTTTTTATTTCTTAATCACACATTGTCCAAAAATTCATTATTTCAAAATACATTTTCCCCAAAATGGGTCTCAAACAAGTTAGTATTTTTTTAATAAGATGTATGGAGTCTCAAAATCATTGCCGTACACATAGTAGGAGGAAACAGTAGGCACGAAAACGTACTTGTGACATTGATAGAATTGCACGTGGCACAAAAATTTAAGCATGCAGGGATGGGGAGGGGATGATTATGTTCGAAGGCCTAGTCATACATTATTATTGGCTCCTGAACTGAACGAGCTGAAAAAGCCAAATTGCACCTTATTATTGGGAAATAAGTACTGACATGAATCAATAATGCATAATATCTTGCTTGTTCCAAGTTTGTTTACTTTATGTAAATTGATTAAGCTCTCACTTTAATTGAGTTGTACTAACATCTATGCAGACACAAGGAGGTTGCTTGATGGCTGTAATGGATGATTTTCTACTTTGATGTTTAAATGTGGCTAGTTTTAGTATTTCCCTGCTTTATTGTTATGAATAGAATCTTTGTTCCTTCCTAAAACTGAAACAGTTGGATATTCAAGTGGTTGAATCTTATTTAACTGTCTTCAAGCTTTTATTCTCTCTCTTTTATTTATTTATTTTTATTTTAATTTATTTTTTATCAGGGAGAGCCCTGAGTTGCACATAAGATCAACAAAGGCTCTTCTCAGATAAGCGACCTTTTGCTTTTTTGTTGTGATAAATTCTACAAAATGTCATGCACGTTCAATGTAAGATCATTTTCTTTGTGCATCATGTATTTCGTCTATTATTTCTCTACCGTGAAAAATCACTACTTTTCCTAAAGCACGCTTATGCCATGATACTTGTTTTAAAAATAAAGATTAATTTTTTCTTTACCCTGGTTTTCATAATTATTATGTCAAATTTTATATAATTCAATCTTAATCAGACCGAAAGAGTTAATTATAATTGTAAAGCTTTCATGCCCTTTGTTTTTGAATTTTCCTTTATGTTGATAACGTGGACGCAGCCAGCAACAGATGGATCGAATTCAAGCACACCCTTTTATCCTCAGTTTGGTTCCTCCAGTGGTGTTTTGAATCAATCAGGAGGTAAATACTATCCACATATTTGGTTATGAACATTTCTATTTGGACAACTGAAAAAATAAGAGAGAAATCTTATTTACAATATTGTCGAATCCTATGTAGTTCAGTGTACATTCAGGTGAAACTAATGTTGGGCGTTATGGTAGTTGCAATTGTGTACTTTTAATTTGCATATTGCAGTGTTCGTCAGGGATTTACTGGTCTCTTTGCTTTTCAAAGACCTTATTTCAGGACAATTTGTGTTGCCAAATGTGGGATATTCCACGAGCATTGCTAATTCTGTGGGTAATCTAGTAGGCGTGTGTTTAGGCTCTGCAGGAGTCGCTAACCAAGCTGGACCTTCTTCTCGTGCAAACTTAACTTGTAATGGATTTCATTTATTGGAGCAACACAGTTTGTGGAAACATGCTTTATGATGAAATTATAACCAATGATTTCCTACTGATAATATTTGATAAATATTAAGATGTATTTTCTTCGTGAAAGTGAAACCTACACATTTATCAACATTTTATTGCATAACCGAACTTCAAAAAATTTCAAAGCATGACTGCATCTAATAGTTATATAGACCTAGGAGTTATTTAAGTGAGACTTAACTTTCAGCTTCACAAATGGTAAATATGCAAGAGAGCTCTTATTATGCTCAGGGTGTACCACTCTCCCCACGTTATTAACACAATTATACTTCATTGCTAAATGATGCAAGTGCTTCTAAATATTCTACTTTCAATATCAATGACTACCAGCTATCTGGGTATCAATCCTTTTCTGGCGCTCCTCAATGACAACATGGTAATTATTGTCCTTATTGCTTTTATGTGCAGTTCTTCTCTAAAACTACGATTTTTTTACTTATTATGTAGGCTTGATGCACACTGGGTATTCCCAACAAAAACCAGAATTGAACAATCAGAATCAGGAATTTCCTTCTTTACCAGGATATCGAGGTACTCTTATGTTGTCTAGTCGAATCATAATTGCTGTTACTGTATATTGCTATAATGGTTTTGATGACTGAAATATATGTCCATAATTCTGTATTCATTTGTTTTTAAAGGAATGATAAATGGAAAAGCTGTTTGTACAATGGACTGAGTTATTCTGCTGCCTATAATTTTCCACACATTGCTGTGACACTATTAACATAAGTTTCCATTGCAGTCCTAAAAGGTCTTTTATTATTTTCTTGTGGTGATTTTTCATTGAAATCTTATGGCACTTGATTTTTTAAGCTAATGATTTAATGTATTAAATGATCCACATTTCTCATCTTTCTTTCCATGTATGTTCTTCTTGGGGGGAATGGGTGGTTTAAGAGATCTTATGTAGTAGTCCTCCATCCCAAACCGAATGACTACAATTTCCTTTTGTGATGTTGAAAATTACTGTCCACTTTCCTAAAACACTCATACCACACTCATATTTGGTTACTTTTTTGTAAGATTTTCTTCTGTGTCCCTTCTACACTTCGAATTTATTCATATGGTTCGATATTTCTTACACATTTTAGGAAATTTCACGTCTTCACATTTTTAACTCATGCAAATAATTGCGCCACACCAAATGAGATGTTTGTTATGCGTGTATATTTTGGAGGAAACTTATAAAACATACCTTGTATATAGCATATCTGGTGTAATTATGCTTTGCATACCGTGTTTGTGGTAATTGATGTTTGTTTTCGTATTGCTGTCTCATAAGCTTTTACAAATAACATATTCTATTACGTCTTGGTTGAAAACATAAGACAATTTAGAGAACATACCCTTCATATAGTGTGCAATTACATGCCACGTTTTTGTAAATTTTATTTGGCATACTCCTATTTCATATGTATTAACAAATGAAGTATTATATATGCAGTGAATATATATTTATATGAATCATCTAGTGTAGAATACATTTGGTTTGAATCATTATGTTTGCTGGTTTTCTGAAGGTATGAATCAATTATGAGAACACCCTATAATGTTCTAACTCCTTATCTGCCTTGCCTTTGAAATATGACAGATGGTCTCAGTGACCTGGGTTTGTCTCAGTTGCCCACCAATACACACCAAAAAGAACAGATGCATGACAATATGGCATATTTAATGCAGTATCAGCAAATGGCTGTAAGTTATAGCAGTAGAAGATGCAGTTTTTAGGAACACCACGAATTATTAATTAATACTTATATTATTTTTGCATATCCAACTCATCATCCTAGCAACAACACCGTGTGTCATCAAGTAGGGTTTCAAGCAATCGTGATCCACATTTTCATGGCATTGAGGTATTGTCACCTGCTTAAACTATATGTTCTCTATAGTTCAATTGGTACTATTATCTTTATGGTGATGTATACTTCATATGAGCATTTTCATTTTAGAATTTTTACATCATGGATTTTGAGTTCTAGTTATTATGAAGGTTGAGAATTCCCAACCTTGTTAAGGTCATTTACTTTATTGAAGGTACGATTGAAATAAAATAAAATATATGCGTCTCTCTAAAATCTTATAATTTTGAATGAGATATTTCAACGTAGTAGCATGCATAAGACTTGTGATCTAGACTTACGCTACCCTTTTTAAGAAAATTTTGCGTGTGTTCAAAATAAAAAATGAATTGCCTTTTGGCCCTTTATTTAAGGGGGCGCGACTAAATTTACAAAAATCAATATATCCTTCTTAATAGCTTAAGCTTTTAAATGACATTGTTGAACACACTTCGTTTCATGCAACATAATCAACAATACCAGCCATCCATCTCTTACTTTGCCAACCAGTTCATGGACAATCCGATGGAATTGCCAAGTGTTCCTAATCACTTTGGGATGCATGGGATGTTAAAACGGATAAAGGAAAATCCAGGTATGACCTCACTTGCTGTGGGAACAGATTTGACAACGCTCGGTCTAAATTTGATGTCAAGTGAGCCTCTTCACAAGACATTTGCCTCTCCCTGGGTAAGTGAACCTTTCAAAGTAGAGCCTGAGAACGATATTCCCATGTGTTACAATTTCAGACATCCACCTCCTCTAAAGGTGATAATTTTTTATGGTTTCATGATTCTCAGAAATTGTTTATACCACAATTATTTAATAAATCAATCATTTGATAATGCAGCAAAGTGACTTTAAAAATTTCCAGCCAGACACCTTGTTATATATTTTTTACAGGTAATCTTCTGCTAGTACTCTCTCACATTACAATTCTTGATTTAGTGGAGTTTATTGTTTTTCATTCTTATTTCTGCTCTCGCAGCATGCCAAAAGACGAGGCACAACTCTTTGCAGCAAATGAACTGTAAGTTTGTTTCGCTTTCTTTGTGATTTAGCTTTAGTCTTCTTGGCCGAGGTCTTCTGGTATATATTTTTCTCTACATAACACAGTGTATCAACCCCATTAAGTACTAAGTGAAAATCTTGTTTTGTTGCAGGTATACTAGAGGATGGTTCTACCATAAAGAGCTCCTGTTATGGTTCACTCGAGTGGCAGATATGGAACCTCTTTTGAAGACAAGCACTTATGAGAGAGGTTCATATTTCTTTTTCAATTCCGACACCTGGATGTTGAGAAACAAGGTTTCAATATTGAACTTTGCACAATCTTTTCAATTACAAATAGAGGAAGTTACTGAAATGGTTTTCTGTATATATTCTAATTTGTTTTAATTATTATATCTATTTGTACATGTCATGCTTGAGCAAGGGTCATCCTGATCTCCCGTTCCATTTTACTGCAGGATGATTTTGTTTTGCACTATGACAAGATTGAAAGGTGGCACTCGATGCCTCGGCACTAGCCGTAAACATTCTCTCTTTGTCCTTGTTGTCAGTTGTGTGTACTTTTTTGTTTCGTTGAAGAGCTACAAGTACTCAGTGGTTGCTAATGTTTTTATTGTATCATGATTGTAAAAATTCATAATACATATATTTTTTGGTTAAATGCCAATTTTAAGATGCTGGACGGTTTTTGTGAAGCCGAACCATGATTAATTCCTTGGTCTGAAATCTTATTTTAGACTGAACTACTACAGCTTTCAATCTACGTTCTTGAATCTTATTGCTTAAACCACAAGCCTTCTTTAGTATTCTCCAAAGTAGTGACTGCACAAATGTGCAGGCACCACGAAACTAAAACTAGAATCCAGAACGATTGAAATTACTATGAGTAACAAGAAAACAATTTTTTTTATCTCCCACTGTAGAGGCGTAGACCAGGAATGTTCTGTTGGGAATTTACTTAATCATGCACAGCGGAAATAAAACAATTTTCAATTCCCACCAAGGATCTGCAATGTGTTTAGATAGAAATTGTGATTAGAATTATACCTTGATAAATTCTGTAAAACCCCTTTGTTGATTCACGAACTCCAATGATCACGATCTGCAATCCAAGCTGTCCAATTGTCCAGCCTCCAATGGTGATCCACACAGAGAACAAGAATGGTGGCTAGGGTTTCTTTTCTTGTGCTAGCAAGAATAATAAAATCTCTACAGTTTTCAAACCCTAGTATCATATTAATATAAGCCCAAGTGGGCTCGGCCCGTCTTGAAACTAAACCTGGTCCGATACTTTATTAATCATATTAATTAAACCCGGTCCATGAATTAATTAATCCAATTAATTAATTTGGGCATATTAATAAGCAATCCAATTAATTAATTACCCAACACTTGTTAATTAATTAATTGGTAAATCTCATTCTTCTGGTTCTCTTTTGTGTGTGACCCATTAGGTTCCCGATCACGATGCCTAACGACGTGAATTATTATTTTGATCTAATCAAAATCGATAAATTAAAACACCCCTTTTAATTTATCACTAATTCACTTTCGTTGTCCCAGATTGACATCTAGCAATGTGTCAGGGCAATACATGTGACGGGAAATATCACGTAGTATGACAAAACCAAACTTGTTCGTTTACCGTGAAACTATAATCCTTTCGTCAATATGATCCGATCAATTATGAGATATGGATATGTGTCAATCTCAATTATCGATCATATCTTTTATCCCACTGTTAAGTCAATGTACGTCGAAAACTCTTTTCTGACTTATGAGTTCACCTTGGCCAAGGATTTTATAATCAACTTAATCTGGATAAAATATAGATCATATTCTCTTACTATCTAAGAGTGACGAATTCTCTATTGATCATTTACAACCTTCATATGATTCTTGACATACCCGAACGATGCTGTATTAGCGACCCTTGACAGAGTAACGTCCAACACCACCAAAGTATGACCGTCCTCATAAAAGGTACTATGATGACCTCAAGTCAAAGGACCAATTTCACTACCGAACGTTAGAGATTAACCACTAACACTCAGATAGTTATCCATGTGGAATCTCCTAGCGGGTCTCCAATGTTTTGTTCTATAACAAAGCATCCACGTGTTCATTCAAGTGTCACCACACTTTAGCTTGTGAGATCAGCTACTTACTTCACAAGTAAGAATGCCACACGCCATGGTCTATCCGTAATAACGATATCCGTGTCTCGTTATCACTTCGACCATGGATAATTTAAGATTCAGTCATATTACAATTTGTATCTCACAATCAAAACTCCTTGTGATTAACAAATCGAAAAGACTTAAATCTACGGATTCTATTATTTAATATAATTTCAATAGAAAATCAATATAAATAAATAATAGATCTTGCCATAATTAAATGCATTAAACATATGAAAAGTGTTTATAACCTAAATCGATTGGGTCTAGGGCATAACACTTACAAACTTCCACTTGCACTAGATCCAATCACTTATGTATCTAATACCATAAGAGTCTACATGACGATCATGTTTATACTGCGACAACGGCTTTGTCAATGGATCTGCAATATTATCATCTGTGGGAACTCGCTCTATCTTTACGTCATTTCTTTGTACAATCTCCCTAATGAGATGGTACCGCCTCAGCACATGTTTGGACCGTTGATGAGACCTTGGTTCCTTCGCTTGCGCGATGGCTCCATTGTTATCACAAAGATGTAAGTATAGGATCAACACCGCTAGGAACAACTCCAAGTTCACTAATGAACTTCTTGATCCGTACGGCTTCCTTTCTTGCTTCGTAAGCTGACAATATACTCGGCTTCTGTTGTTGAATCAGCAGTAGTCTCTTGTTTGGAACTCTTCCAACTAACCGCTCCATTGTTGAGAGTGAACACATATCCAGATTGAGACTTGATATCATCCTTATCAGTTTGGAAGCTAGCATCAGTATATCAATGAATTCTCAATTCATTTCCTCCATATATTAAGAACATATCTTTAGTCCTTCTTAAGTACTTGAGAATGTTCTTAACTGCTATCCAATGTTTCTCACCAGGGTTTGCTTGAAACCTGCTCGTAACACTTAGAGCATATGAAACATCTGGTCTCGTACATAGCATCGCATACATGATAGATCCTATTGCTGATGCATAAGGAATCTTATCCATGCGATTCCTCTCATCATGTGTTTTAGGACACATGTCTTTTGAGAGATGGATCCCATGTGACATGGGACATAATCCTCTTTTGGATTCTTCCATGTTAAATCTTCTCAAGATTTTATCTATGTACGAAGACTGGGATAAGCCAAGCAATCTTTTAGATCTATCTCTATAGATCTTAATTCCTAAGATATAAGCTGCTTCTCCCATGTCTTTCATGGAGAAATTCTTTGACAACCACAATTTTACTGATTGAAGCATTGGGATGTCGTTTCCCATTAATAATATGTCATCAACATATAAAATCAGGAATACGACAGCGCTCCCACTTGTCTTCTAGTAAACACACGGTTCATCTTCATTTTTGATAAAATCAAACCTTTTGATTGTCTCATCAAAACGAAGATTCCAGCTTCTAGAGGCTTGCTTTAATCCATAAATGGATCGATCGAGCTTGCATACCTTGTTGGCTTCTTTGGATTCAAAACCTTCAGGTTGTGTCATGTACACTTCCTCTTGCAAATTTCCGTTAAGGAAAGCAGTTTTGACATCCATTTGCCATATTTCATAATCATGATATGCAGCTATTGCAAGCAAAATTCGAATGGACTTTAACATGGCTATAGGAGAAAAGGTTTCATCAAAGTCAACACCTTGCCTTTGTTTATAGCCTTTTGCTACTAGCCTTGCTTTGTATGTATGGATGTTTCCATCAGCATCAACCTTTTTCTTGTAAACCCATTTACAACCTATGGGTTTTATCCCATCAGGTGGGTCAACCAAGGTCCATACCTTGTTTTCATACATTGAGTTCATTTCGGATTCCATGGCCTCTTGCCATCTCTTTGAGTCAACACTTGACTTTGCTTCTGCGTAATTAGTAGGTTCATCGTCCTCGATTAATAATACTTGATTAGTAATCGTGAATTCGTACCTCTTAGGAGGTCGAATGGTCCTACTTGACTTACGCTGAGCTGGAGTGTCCTCAGAAGTTTCTATGTCCTGATCAAGAGTTTGTCCCTCAACAGGTGTGGGATCAGACTCAGGTTCATCTAATTGGTCAACAATATCTGTGGATTCAAGAACTTCTTCAAGTTCTAATTTGCTCCCACTGCCCTCTCCTAGAATGAACTCTTTCTCTAGGAATATGGCATGTCTTGAGATGAACACCTTCTTCTCAATGGGATTATAGAATTGATATCCAATAGTCTCTTTTGGATATCCCACAAATACACATTTATCGGATTTAGTCTCACGCTTATCCGATTCAGTACGCTTCACATAAGAGTCACAGCCCCAAACTTTCATATGAGATAAGTTGGGCCTTTTACCCTTCCATAACTCGTATGGAGTTTTGTCAACCGATTTAGATGGGACACGATTTAGTGTGTAGCACGCAAAGAACTAGTGCATGACCCCAAAACGATTTTGGGAGGTTTGCATGGCTCATCATTGATCGCACCATATCTAATAAAGTGCGATTCCTCCGTTCAGATACACCATTATGTTGCGGTGTATATGGCGGAGTCCACTGCGAGAGAATCCCATTCTCTTTCATATAATCTAAAAATTCTCCTTTCAAATATTCTCCACCTCGATCTGATCTTAGTGTGAGAATACTTTTACCTGTTTGTTTCTCTACTTCAAGTCTAAATTCCTTGAACTTTTCAAGTGCTTCATGCTTGAACTTCATCAAATAAATATAACCATATCTAGAATGATCATCAGTAAATGTGATGAAGTAAGAGAAACCACCTCTAGCAGTGATTGACATGGGTCCACATACATCAGTATGTATTAGGCCCAATAAATGTGCAGCTTTTTCTCCTTTTCCAGTAAAAGGAAATTTGGTCATCTTGCCTAGTAGGCATGATTCGCATTTGTCAAATGATTCAAAATCTTTTGATCCCAAGTATCCATCTCTATGTAACTTGGATATGCGTTTCTCATTTATATGACCAAGTCTGCAATGCCAAAGATAGGTATTATTTAGACTATCATTCTTATGCCTCTTATTTTCTATACTCATGATAGACGACTCAGTATCAAGAATATAAATTCCATTTTGTAAAACACCACAACCATAAAAGATCTCATCTCGATAAAGGGAACAACGATTGTTCTTAACATTAATTGAAAAACCACTCATGTCCAAACATGAAATAGAAATAATGTTTTTAGTAATGGCGGGAACAAAATAGCAATTCTCTAATTCTAATACTAAGCCCGAAGACAATGGTAAAAAGTATGTTCCTACAGCTAATGCAAAGAACTCTTGCTCCATTCCCCACGCGTAGGTCAACTTCTCTTTTCTGCAGTGGTCTACTTTTCTTTAGCCCCTGCATATTTATACAAATATGAGATCCACATCCGGTATCTAATACCCAAGAAGCTAATGAAGTAGACATATTAACCTCGATAACAAGTATACCTGAAGATGAAGCTTCAGAAGACTTCTTTCCCTTCAAGCCTGCGAGGTAAGCCTTGCAGTTCCTTTTCCAATGACCTTTCACTCCACAGTGATAGCACGGATCATCAGATTTGGTATTGTCCTTGTTTGCTTTAACTGTTTTGAAATTGTTCTTAGCCTTCTCGGATGTTTTCTTAAAACTTCCTTTAATCTTCCTTTTAGTGCCCTTGGAGGATTGAATGGCTAAGACATGCCCACTACTAACTTTGACATTGGGCTCCACAGTCTTAAGCATGTTTAGCAACTCAGGGAGTGAGCATTCGATTTTATTCATATTGAAATTCATGATGAATTGTGAATAACTATCTGGCAGAGATTGAAGAACCAAGTCAACACTTAGTTCATGGTCCATTATTGAACCCAATTGAGCCAACTTCTCAATATAGCCAATCATCTTCAGTACATGAGCACTGACTGAAGATCCTTCTCCCATTTTGCACCGGTACAGTTGCTTGGAAGTCTCATATCTTTCCACACGTGACTGTTCATCATACAACTCCTTGAGATGAAAAATCATAGTGTAAGCATCCATACCATCATGTTGCTTTTGCAACTCAGGTGACATAGCTGCAAGCATCACACATGATGCAGTGTTATCGTCATCACTGTGTTTATTGTAAGCAGCCACCTCTTCCACAGTTGAGTCCTCAGTAGGCACCTCAGGAAGGGGCTGCTCCAGGACATAACCAATTTTCTCATGCTTGAGAACAATTCTCAAATTGCGGTGCCAATCGAGAAAATTCGGCCCGGTCAGTTTGTTGGCATCCAGTATGCCTCTCAAATTCATATGGTTACTCATGATTCAAAAACTGTAAATGACGAAAAATAAAGAATCAATATGTATTAAAATGCATTGCATAAATTTAATATGGACTTTAATTAAATTAAATATGCTCCCACTGTTTAAAATAAATTTATGACCCTCATACATAAATTAATAGAATCCAAACTCGATTCCCAGTGGGCTGGGATCCCATCTATTATGTTAAGACCTTGAGTGTACTCAACAAGCCTTAATAAAATATTTGGGTAGATACTATTATCAATTGTATCTCCATACAACTCCCAGATCATTAAGCTGACAACTCTTTGTCTTCACACATCTTATGTGTTAGCTTAATACGCCTCTAGAATTTATCTTATTGAGTGTACTCAACAAAAGATAAATTTTAGTTAAGTCAAACCCATCATTCAAAATATCAAATATTTAATAGTGTCAAACATATCCCTAATGGATCAGCCTTGAGTGTACTCAACAAGCTGAGATCGATTTAGGACTCTCGTTTTTCACTATAATGATGGAAGGCAAACAAAATTCTGACTCAATATTTCAGTGAGGGGTTTATTATGCAAAGGTCTCATCAATTCAATTATGTATATATGTACATATTTAATTAGGCATCAAGTATGCAAATAAATATACATATAAGAGTGGATGATTATGGACAAATTCTATCTAGTCTACCCGAGCCAAAGGGAAGACTAGTTGGTCAATTCCTAGGGGGTATTGCATTGAATTAATATCAATGCACCATCTCCATGGTTTCCTCCTTTCTCTTGCATCTTCAATCAATCCAGTCACAACCTGTATCATATACTAGTTGGCAGGCGGCCCAAAATAATAATAATAACAATAACGGACTCGCAGGTCCAAAATAAATTTAGAGCTCGCAGGCCCATAAAACAACAAGAATAAAATTAACCATTCAACACATCCACATGGTCGAGTCCATAATCATCCACTAATTAAGCATTTATCATATAAATGCAATCCTATATAATATCTAATACTATATGCATATATGTTTCAAGAATCTAGCAATAATGATCGTTTAAAACATTTAATCAAATGGATCGAAAATAATTAATTAATTAATTAATCAAATTAATCAATTAAATTAATTAGCGGGTCAATTTAATTAAAATCAAAATTTTAATTAAATATTAAATTAGAGTCTAACTCTAATTCCATTATTTTAGGGCGAAACAATTTAACTAAACTCAAATTTTAATTAAATACTAAAATAGAGTCCAACTCTAATTCATTAAAATATTAGGGCGGGATAATTTAATTAAAATCAAATTTTAATTAAAAATCAAATTAGAGTCCAACTCTAATTACAATTGAATTAATATTTTAATTTAGGATAAAACTCCTAAATAAAATAAAAAATCAATTTAGGGCCAAGTTTATTATTTAAGTTAAAACCAATTTTTAACGAAAATATAAAAGTCGTCAATTTTAAATAAAATTTAAATTTAGGTCAAAATTAAATTTTTAACGTCAAATCGTTTGAAAATCAAATTTCAATTCATTTTAAATTTAAATTCAAAAACTCAATTTTTAAAATTTGCAGATTGACCCAAGTTTGAAATTACAAACATAGCCTCCAATTAATCAAATTACATGGCAGACCCTCCATCTAAAATTGCAAAACTGGCCCCTGAATATTAATTGCAGGCGGGGGCCTACAATTTCAAAAATTGGATCAGAGGCCCCCGCCTCCAAATCCCGTCTGCTACAGTAACCCTAAATTTTTTTTTTTTTGTTTATTTACCCGTCGCCGACGGGAACCACGGTGGTGCCCCGCACCACCGGCAGCAGCTAGTCATCGGCTGCGATTCGCAATGTCGGCTAACTGCGTCTTTGCGTCGCGCTGCGCTGAATAAAGCCTCGGGTCGTGGCAGCGCGCTGCTCGCGCCGCCATGTCCCGGTGGAGCCCCTCTCGCCATGGCCGGTGGTACCAAGTTTTCAGATCCAAAATTTTGACCCAAAATTATTTTCTTTTTCCAAAACAGACTTTGAAGATGAAAAATAATTTTCTAAATTGCTAGATTCAAGAAAAACACATAATTAATCAACTTTTGATTATTCAAGATATAAAACAGTTTCTAACCAATACAAAGTAGGCTCTGATACCACTGTTGGGAATTTACTTAATCATGCACAGCGGAAATAAAACAATTTTCAATTCCCACCAAGGATCTGCAATATGTTTAGATAGAAACTGTGATTAGAATTATACCTTGATAAATTCTGTAAAACCCCTTTGTTGATTCACGAACTCCAATGATCACGATCTGCAATCCAAGCTGTCCAATTGTCCAGCCTCCAATGGTGATCCACACAAGGAACAAGAATGGTGGCTAGGGTTTCTTTTCTTGTGCTAGCAAGAATAATAAAATCTCTACAGTTTTCAAACCCTAGTATTATATTAATATAAGCCCAAGTGGGCTCGGCCCGTCTTGAAACTAAACCCGGTCCGATACTTTATTAATCATATTAATTAAACCCGGTCCATGAATTAATTAATCCAATTAATTAATTTGTGCATATTAATAAGCAATCCAATTAATTAATTACCCAACACTTGTTAATTAATTAATTGGTAAATCTCATTCTTCTGGTTCTCTTTTGTGTGTGACCCATTAGGTTCCCGATCACGATACCTAACGACGTGAATTATTATTTTGATCTAATCAAAACATCGATAAATTAAAACACCCTTTTAATTTATCACTCATTCAGATTCATCGTCCCAGATTGACATCTAGCAATGTGTCAGGGCAATACATGTGACGAGAAATATCACGTAGTATGACAAAACCAAACTTGTTCGTTTACCGTGAAACTATAATCCTTTCGTCAATATGATCCGATCAATTATGAGATATGGATATGTGTCAATCTCAATTATCGATCATATCTTTTATCCCACTGTTAAGTCAATGTACGTCGAAAACTCTTTTCCGACTTATGAGTTCACCTTGGCCAAGGATTTCATAATCAACTTAATCTGGATAAAATATAGATCATATTCTCTTACTATCTAAGAGTGACGAATTCTCTATTGATCATTCACAACCTTCATATGATTCTTGACATACCCGAACGATGCTGTATTAGCGACCCTTGACAGAGTAACATCCAACACCACCAAAGTATGACTATCCTCATATAAGGTACTATGATGACCTCAAGTCAAAGGACCAATTTCACTACCGAACGTTAGAGATTAACCACTAACACTCAGATAGTTATCCATGTGGAATCTCCCAGCGGGTCTCCAATATTTTGTTCTATAACAAAGCATCCACGTGTTCATTCAAGTGTCACCACACTTTAGCTTGTGAGATCAGCTACTTACTTCACAAGTAAGAATGCCACACGCGATGGTCTATCCGTAATAACGATATCCGTGTCTCGTTATCACTTCGACCATGGATAATTTAAGATTCAGTCATATTGCAATTTGTATCTCACAATCACAACTCCTTGTGATTAACAAATCGAAAAGACTTAAATCTACGGATTCTATTATTTAATATAATTTCAATAGAAAAGCAATATAAATAAATAATAGATCTTGCCATAATTAAATGCATTAAACATATGAAAAGTGTTTATAACCTAAATCGATTGGGTCTAGGGCATAACACTTACATGTTCAAATACCGTGGTCTGCATCCGCTAGGTCTCATATAGACTTAGTGTTTGTTCTCCATATCCTGTTCTATCTAGAAAACCATTTTGGGCTTTTTTCATATGTAGTCCTAGACCTTTCATAATTAGTGCGATTAATTCTAGGACATTTTATGAAGCTACCTAAATGACCTTATCAAGTCTAGGAGACTTTATCAGAGGTACATAATTCAAGCTCCAATAATTAAACCATAGTGAAGTTGAACCAAGACCCTACAACTTCACTATAAAACGTATAAATCACCAAAGCAATTACATCCTCTTGTCTTGTCATCTTTATGTCTTACCCACGTTCAACATCAAATAATTAGATCTACGCAAAAATGACCATTTCACCATTTTATTTATTTTTCATTTAAGATCCCATTTTTCTCAATAGTCAGTTAATTTGTTATCAAATCAATTAAATGAGTTAGCCTTCACTAAATACTCAGTTAGATTCAATTGCCTTTTTTATTTTTTAGGCGAAACACCACACGAGCCTAGGAGGATCTGTTTTTAGGTTTCCGCCTAGGCCAGTGGGGGATGCACCTTAATTCATCAAGTGGTAGCATTGTTACACAGGGGAGGGGAATGTAAAAACCTTACCTCAAGTAATACATCAAGAGACAAGAAGTTTCAAAGTCATAAAAGATGGAAGTACTACTTCCTTTACATAGGATTAGCATTGTTTCTGCTATTTAAGTCTCTCATTTGGAACCCTATGCTTATCAAGCCATAAAATACCCCTTAGAATCCCTTGCACTTGGTTTGGTTCAATCATTACTAGGGGTTGGTTGCCCTCATTCACCATGATTCACAAACCAATTTTCAGCTGAATTTTATTCTCTAAAATTGTGGATAAGTCTATATAGTTAATATGAACGTGTGCCGAATTTCTTGAATTTGGTATTGAACTGAACATGGACCCATGAAATTTGATGGTTTTAGATGTACCAGTGCGTTACTCAATCCATATATTTTGAAATCCTCTTTGTGAATCAATGTGTTTGTAGGATCGTTCTTGTGTTCATCTTGATATTCAATTGAAATCAACCAATTTCGATCATTGTTCGTCATTTTCATTGATCATCGATGCATCATTTTTGTTGCATACCACTGAAAGGATTGTCTCCACATCAAGAATTCCTACCAAAAAAATTTTTTTGGGACTGATATATTTCTTTACAATTTCTTTAGGGAATATTTCTCCATGGAAAGCTTTGAAGTTACCATTTCTATTTTCATGATTAATAGATCCTCCAATGCCAAAGTATCCTATACCTTTGTTCATGGCTCTGTTATCATATTTTTCCCATATTTTCAATAGATCACTGCTGCTCCTTTTATGTTTGCAACATATAGACCCATTTTAATATTTACTATGATAAAGTTTCCCTTCAATGCATCTAGGTTTTTGCAGCCGCCGTAGCCACAATTCCCTCCTATACATCTTCCTTGTTAGGTTTTTAGTGTTGACGATTCTGTGGACAAAAAGACTAATTTGTAATGTGTTTTAAAAGTCAAGGACCTAGGGTGCAATTTGTACAAGTTGGGTTATGAGGTGTAGGGTTTGAGCATAAAAAAGGAGAAACACGGTGCCGCATTTTCGCTAGCTAATCGCCTGGACACTGCTCGAACGACAAAAATAGAATGTATGTCGCTTGAGCCTGCCTGTCGCTGAGCTCTCGCTCAAGCGACAGTGTGTCGCTCTCCTGCCGTCAGCTTCTCGCTCGAGCGACAAGTTGATCCGAAAAACCCTAATTACAGTTTTGAAGTATTTTTTCCGGCCCATTCAACCTAATTACCATCTCTTATAAATACTCAAGCCTATGCACGAATTACTAGGTGGTTGATTATTATTCTTTTGCCTCATATCATTCTTTAGAGATCCAATAACACATTCATCCTTTGTGATTTATTCTTGTTATTCTTGGGATCATTCAACCACACTTTGGGAAAATATCAAATTGAAGAATCCAAAACACCTACTTTCTAAATACCCTTACAAAGGTACTTTCTCAATTGGACTTCAAAAGTTTCTGGAGGTTGAGAGAGGTTGGACTACAAGCGCAGGAAGAGCACAAGACCTTGGAGCAGGTTCTTAGAATTCCACTAGGAAGAGACAAATGCACAAGATCTTGAAGCAGATCTTGGAGCAGGTCTTGAAGCAAACCTTGGAGTTAGCAGGAAATAGATCGGGAAGTCTAATGGAGTTGGCTAGGCAGCATCTTACTGTAACTCACTATATATTGTCTATAGTGGAGGTAACTCGATTGGTTCGAAAGTTTTTACAAAGTTGGGATTCTCCGTCATCAATATTGGTGTTATTTATTACTTTCTTATTACAAATTGTGGCAATTCAACTTAGGATAATTTGATTGTTTGTTTAACCATCTAGAAACAATTAAAGGTGACTTGATGCTTGTTAATTGTATAATTCCGCACGTAAGGTCAAATTTAGTTAGTAAACTACGTAATTTCAATTGGTATCAGAGCCTAAATTCGAATCCTGACATGAGGGAACTTAGGCTGTTAAAAACTCTAAGTTGAAAATATTGACTGCTAGGTTTGAAGAGATTAGGATGAAAGAGAATGAAACTTTTGATGAGTTTTATGCAAACTTAAACGACATAGTGAATTCTAGTTTTAACCTAGGTGAGAGAACCCCGGAGCCTAAAATTGTAAGAAAAATTCTTAGATCCTTACCTAAAAGGTTTAGGCTTAAAGTCACGGCTATAGAGGAGAGCAAGGACTTAGATTCAATTAGTATTGAAGAGTTGGTTGGAACTCTCTACACTTATGAGCTAACATTTGATAAACCTTCAAACGATAAGTCTTTGGCCTTAAACACTGTGAGAAATAATCATAGGGGGTCCTCGTAATCATATATATAAAACAACAATTGCAGAGTGTTTCAATGAATACACAATCCTGAGGAGCTCCTCATATATCTCCCTCTAAAAATAACACATCGAATTTTCGCGTATTCAACTCAGCACACACATATACACAAATATATACTCATTTTATCATTTTTCTGAAAGGTAAAATGTTGTTCGGATCTTAGGTTTGGTGAGTACAGATGAGAATATTCAGACATCTAGCTTTGTGTTTGATACAGTTTAAGTATTGATTTGTTGAGCTTTGAATTTTAAGGATTTTAAACTTTGAATTTGTTGCATGGATATAAATTGGAGTTCTACGGATTCCAATTTCAGTTTAGCTGTTTTCTTTTACTGAGGGAAAAAATTGAATTTGAGAATCACTTAAATTAATTTGCATAGACTTGTCGGAAATATAGAATGTTTTTAGTAGTGGCGATCTTTTAAAGATTGTTAATTTTTTGGTTATAGATTTTTCATTTTGGAGCAAAGATATTTCGAGAAAAATGAAGTTACTGCTCATTGAAGTAAACAAGTAATTGATATATTTTGTGTTGAAATCCTAAATTTTCTTTACCGCCTCTCTCCTAACCCTAGGAGGAGAAGAAAATGAAAACTTGGGTTGGCTTCCGAAATGGTAAAGTTGTGTGATCTTGTTTGTTTTGCTTAAATATATCATAATCCCTTATCGAAGTCATTTATTTTCTCTTATCATGGTCCTCTTTTAAGCCTCTTAACAAGATCTAATTATTTTCCCCGTACGAGTTCCAATTTATTTAATTTTTTTCCCTTATCAAAATACATTTATTTATTTTCATAATTCCCTCGTCCTTGATTCTCCTTAACTCTAATACATATGTACGTAGTTCTGTGTTTATGGGCATGAGTTGGTGATAAGGGCGATGGTGAACATCTTAGGATTTCAAGTGAAAAAAGTGAGTCATCACTCTAAACTTGGGGGTGGGAATGAAAGAATTGATTTGCTTCCATAAAATTAAAGTTTCCTATTCTCTTTTCTAAAAAAATAAAAATAAATAATTGTCATTAGTTTGCTCAGTATTCCTAATCAAGGTCTTTTTAAACTAAAAAAAAAAAAATCTTATCAAGTCCATGATGCACCCTAACTCTAAGATATGTTTGTTTATGTATTTATGATATGGGAGATGACTTGGAGGTGAGAGTCCATGTCCAAGTGTATAGAATTTTGAATAATTGAGATTGCACCACGTGTCAATGCATAGTAGGTCGATTTTATTATTACCAATGAAAATAGAAACTTATTATCTGAAAATCAAGATGCATTGTTTAAGACAAAATCATTCCATCTGTTATTTTAAACAATTGCTATTCGAATAATCCATAAAGCTGCATCTATTTGCCACGAGTAATCTGTGGCTAGTTTAACAAGCACTTCCCAGCATTATTATTGTAAAGATTTGAGCCTCTATACCCAAATCGTTATATCGTATATACTGTCCGCTTTTAGAGATTTAATTATTATCAGGATTTAATTTAAATCTCTTATGAAGCAAATGACTTTGATTTGAATTTTGAGGGACTCGATGAAAATTCGTGAGGGATAAGATGAACTCAAATTCTCTCAAAGCAGATAGTATGTATGATATAATAGTTTTGGCACAAATCTCGATCGTTAAAAGAATCGTTACAAAAAACTCGCATTTTTTTGTAATGGCCGAAGCATCTATTCTCAAGCCATTATATCATACGTAGTGTCCGTTGTGAAAGACTCTCATAAAGTAGAGGTCTTGAATTCGAATCTTATGGAACGCGATGGAAATTCGTGAGGCCTAAGATGGATTCAGACTCTCTCAAAGTGAACGGTACGTATGATATACCGGCTTGAACATAAAAATGCCATATGAAATGAATATTTGTTCCTTCCCAAAAACTGAATCAGTTGGTCATTCAATGGTTAAATCTTATTCAAATGTCTTTAACGCTTTCATTTTCTTCAACTATCAGGGAAGCCTGGAGTTGCACCTGAGATAAAAAAGGGCTCTTTCTAGACGAGTGACTTGTTGCTTTTTATTGTGAAAAATTCTACAGAGTGTGGGGCATGTTCAACGTAAGATCTTCTTCTTTGTACATCATGGAGTTCATCTATTATTTCAGTACCGTGAAAAATCACCTTTTTTTGCTAAAGCATGTTTATATAATGATACTTGTTATAAAATAAATGTTTAATTTGATTTTATCCCCTGGTTTACATTACTTATTATATCGAGTTTTACTAAACTAGATATGGATCTAGAGTTGATCAGACAAATTACATTTGTAAAGCTTTCATGCGTTTTGTTTATAAAATTTCTATACACAAGATTTAAGTTGATAATGTGGATTGATAAGTGTGGAAAAACACACTTATTCGACACTTTTCTGTATTTAATTGGAAAGGAAATTGAGTTTATTTCTTTGCATAATTGTGTATTTTTCACTTTTATAGGCGAAAACTCCGAGAAGAAGAAGAATGGCGCGAAAAGGAAAAGAAAGGGACTAAAAATGGACAAAAATGTGAAGTTGGGGACTAAATTGCACAAGCCTGAAAGTTGAAGGACTTGAAGTGCAATGTATAAAGGGCCTAGCTGAACTGAAGGTCAAAATTCAAGGACCAAATTGTACTAAATCAAAGTTGAGGGACCATTTTGCCACTTTCCAAAAACATTGGGGACCTTGATTGCAAATATCCCTAGATATTTATATAACTTAATTGCTAAGTTATGAAAAATAATATATCCTATATACATGTGGCTGGCACGTTTTTTTTATAAAAGGGATAGAATACTTTTAGTTTTTAGGTTTTTTTAGATTAGTTAGAGTTTTTAGTTTTAGTTTAGTTTTTTATATTTTCTCTCTAGGTTTTTCTTCTTCTTCTTTTTCTTTCCTTTTCTTTTCTCTTTCTTTTCTTTTGATTGATCTTAGCTTGTTTTGAGGGATGAAAAGTTGAGAGCAAGGAGATTAAACATCAAAGAATACTTGGAAATTCCTTGAAGGGGTTCAAAACTACACAAAAAGGGTTATATCTTCACTTTTGAATTCCTTTATTATTGTCCAAGTTTGTGATGTATTATACTATGAATCTCCTTTGTTATTATCTTTATAAAATGAGTTAAGATTATTGTGTTGGAATTTATGGTTGGAACTTAACCTAATTGATTCATTGATTATCGATATATCTACATGTTTAGTGATAAATGTAGTTGTTATCAAAATCATAGTGTATTGATCATCATGTTTAAAATGATTTCATTTTTGGTGACGCTTAGATGAAATTGTTAGGTTTTACTTCATTTTTGGTGACGCTTAAATGATAGTAATTAATATTGATATGATTGTTGAAAAATAGTTGCATTAAATAGACCGAAATGATCAATGCCATGGGTTTGCTTGGTGTTCCAGGCGCGTCTAGGTGATGTAGAGATATACACCTACCTCATGTGATCCATTGAGCTATTTTCACAGAAACTCATGATATTGGCTATGTTTGTATTGACATAGAGATATGCTTTACAGATACGTCGATTAGGGTTAATATGACCTCGAGATGGGGTATTAACTATAACAAGAGAATCGGGTCTACCTATCGCATTTTGATAATATGTATCGGCACATAATTGGTTCGAGATCAATGAAACAATAGGTTAAGCGACATCGTAAATTCCAACCACACTTTTTCCTCCGAAATTTGCCAAGACACCTTTATTTTCTTATTTTGTAGACTGTTAGTTTTTATCTTATGTCTTTAAATGTGTGTGTTCCTTTTGTTGTTAGAATTAAAATCGATTAGAGTGCATAATCCAAAATATACATTCCTCGTGGGATCGACAATCCGGACTCTTAAAGTCCACTTTATTACTTGAACGCGACCCGTGCGCTTGCGGTACGATTTTCAGCGAACATGGATGCAGCCAACTTCGGATGGATCAAATTCAAAAGTCATGGACACCCTCCGAAGAGCTTCTGGCACACCCATTTCCCCTCAGTCTAGTTCCTCTAGGGTGTTTTGAATCACTCCGGCGATATACACTATCCACAAATTTGGTTATGAACATTTCTATTTGGACACTTTGAAAAAGAAAAAGAAATCTTGTTTCATATATTGTCGAATCCTAATTATTGTGTATTAAACATGTATTATATAGTTTCATGTTTATAATCATATCTGTTTACTATATATGTATAAGGTACTGAATGAAATTCATATTTCTTGTGCATCTGCAATAACTATCAAAAGAGTGCACAATGTTGACAGGAACGTCTACATATCAAATGTGCACTGGCCTGATGCATCAAGGAATTCATTGAATCTTTGTGGTATTTCACATGCTGTTCAACAAACCGCAGGATGTCGCGAAAATCTTCGAGAAATCTTAATCAACCAAACGACCACCAACCGAGGAGGCACCGACCCACAACTTTAACACTTGGTTGCCACAAGCTTTTTATCCCCACAAAGGAGATCTCGTGGTGATGAATGCAACCCACATAGGGAGGAAGGAGAAGAGAAAAATAAAGGTTGAATCTCACCAAGAAACTCACCTCCACCGCTGTCCATTCCTCACTCAAACGGCTGCCTCTCTCAACCCTCACACACACCACACTAAACGGCTGCAATGGTAGGGATATATATATATATTAGGTCACTTAAATTGGGCCAAAACTTATCACTAAATGGGCCAACTAATATCACCATCCAACTCAACAACTTGGGCCGTCCACGAGTGGGGTCACTAGCAACATTAACTCAATTAAGTTGCTTCCAATGGCCTCAAGTTGTTTTCGGGTCGAGCCATCCAAAATGTGTCGATATAAACTTATCCAATATCGGTTTAACGTTATTGACAGGGATTTATTGGGTATTTAAACCCAACACAGGAAATAAGTCTTATGGGACAACTTCAGTAAATAATATTCAAAATGAACTTTCACAGGTATAACAATTTATTTTGATGCATTGTCGGGACAAATCCCCCAAAAATATTGCAATAAATGTTTACAATAAATAGCATGCCCATGTGGACTTGGGATATTGTCTTTCTGATGCAGCTA
This sequence comes from Fraxinus americana, assembly GCA_035079005.1. Taxonomy (NCBI): domain Eukaryota; kingdom Viridiplantae; phylum Streptophyta; class Magnoliopsida; order Lamiales; family Oleaceae; genus Fraxinus; species Fraxinus americana. Next base: position 32,697,524 of record CM068720.1, on the reverse strand, counting down.
AATCTTGGAGGCTCGAATGGACATTTTACATATGTTGGAGGTTATGATAGTTGCAATCTGAACTACTAATTTGCATATTGCAATGTTCCTCTAGCTCTACTGGTCTCTAAGCCTTTTAAGAGCCTTATTTCGGGACAAGGTATCTTTCCATATGTAGAAAATGCCGGATGCCTCGCAAACTCTCTGGATAATCTTGTAGTAGGGATTTAGGCTCTGTTGGAGTTCTTATCTAGGCTGGACCTTCTCACATTAACTTAAATGGTAATTGATTTGAATAATGGTAACCTTATTGGAATAACGCAGTTTGTGGAAGCATGCTTTATGATCAAATTATAAATTATAATCAATGATTTCCTACAGGTAAAAATTAATAAATACTAAGATGTATTTTCTTCCTGAAAGTATACCTACACAGTTATCAACATCATCATATCTTATATTTTTTCTCCATCATAGAAGACCTGGGAGGCCGCCCAAGAATAGATCTTTATTTTCCATCTCTACTGTCTGAGTATTCCCTCGAGTCTAACGTCCACAATAGCTTACTTTTAAGTATTGGAGGAGCTTCTTGATCAGTATAGTTTTGACTACTGCTCTATAATTTCCAATTATAAGGTGTTTAAACAAGACATCTTTTTTTTTATGTATGTTTTATGTACGTTCGAGGACTCCATTTTTTTGTGGTTGAGATGGGAGATTCATTGATGAGATTCTATAAAAGAAGTTTACTGGGTGTCCTTCAACATTTATTTAGATTTTCTAATTCTCATCTGGGAAAATGGGTTGTTTTAAGAGATCTTGTGGACTATTTCTTCCATCCCAAACCGAATGACTAAATTTTCATTTTACGAGGATGAGAATTCCACCTTCCTAAAACGCATGTATTTGATTGTTTTTTCAGATTAAAATTATGTCCGTGCCTTTTACACTTTGAAGTTACTCTTATGGTCCAATATTTCTTATAAATTTTTGGAAATTACACTTCGCATTTTTAACTCGTTCAAATAATCCTGCCGCGTCGAATGAGATGTCTATTTGATTATGCATTTTTGGGGAAAAGTTATAAACAAACCTGTATATGATGCGTAATTACGCTTTGCATAGCATATTTAAGGAACCTACTGTTTTTTATAAGGTGTAATTACATGCCATGATTTTAAAATTACCATTTACATATTACTAATTCACATGAATTTAAAAAAGGAAGTATTATAAAGGCAATGAAGGAAGTGCTATGAGTGTTAGAATCAACTATTCTAGAATGCTTTTGACGCCGGGCAGAATAGTGATTATTCTGCAGGCTGGGTTCAATTGACAAAAACAGAGAAGAACGCAAGAGAAACACAAAGAAAAACGAGAAAATTCTTTATTATTCAACAACTGAATGAAAATAACCCACAAGCCGGGTTAAATAGCCAGAAAATAATAATAATCGAAATTTTGCCAAAAATAGCAAAATCCTAATATTCATACCAAAATAAAATACTTAATAAAAGAAACAATATCACCAAAATTCGGCTCAAATCGAGCAATTATTCTATGTCAAAAGGGAAACCGAAATATTACCATAAATAGTAAAAAATAAATTAAATTGATGATTCGGAAGGGAAAACAGTTGAATTTGATCTCGAATCCGATGCACACCGAGCATAGCTAGGTGCCCACGACGTGCGCGCCGAAACAAGCTTTCCGAATTGGGGTCACGAGCGTGATTCTGACAACCGTAGCCAAAGTTATGGCCAAAATACCAAAACGTGTTCAAAATTGACCCCAATTAGGAAATGTCGTCGATTACTTTCCATTCTTACGTCGATTCGCCAACTCATAGTACGTTAGCACCATCAACGAGTTATCTGACAACTCAGCTTCGTCTGACTCGGACCCTCCTGCATCAGTCGCCCCTGGTTGGAAAGAACTCGTCCTCGAGTTCACATGAGTGTCTTCAGGATCCCCAAAACAAGGACTGAGGTGCTTCACATTGAAGACATCAGAAGTCTTCAAATGGCTGGGGAGGCGTAGTCGGTAAGCATTGTCGTTGATCTTTTGCAGAACCTCACAAGGACCAACCTTCCGTTCCTTCAGTTTATTGTACTCCCCAACGGGAAAACGATCACGAGTTAACACTGCCCACACAAAATCACCAACTTCGAAAAGGACTTGACGACGATGACTATCAGCCTGAACCTTGTACTTGGCATTACTATCTTGAATGACTAACTTCACTTGTTCATGGATTCCCCGAAGATGTTCCGCCATCTCATCTGCTTTGTGACTTATGCGACCCACACGTGGAACAGGGGCTAAATCAAGTACCCCAGATGGAACTCGACCATAGACAATTTCAAATGGACTCATCCCGGTAGTTCGATTCTTCGACCTGTTGTAGGCAAATTCTGCCTGAGGTAATGCCAGATCCCACTGCTTCGGCTTAGTTCCTGCCAGACACCTCAACAGGTTACCCAAGCTCCGATTCACCACCTCTGTCTGACCATCAGTTTGGGGGTGGTAGGCACTGCTAAAATTCAACTGTGTCCCCAATTTCTCCCACAAGCTTTTCCAGAAATGACTCACGAACTTAGTGTCACGATCAGAAGTAATTGAATGAGGCACTCCATGCAAACGCACAATTTCCTTGAAGTAGAGATGGGCAATCCGGGTAGCATCCATTGTTCAGACAAGCTATGAAATGGGCCATCTTTGAAAACCTGTCGACCACAACAAAAATAGAATCCGAGGCTCGTTGGGTACGAGGTAGTCCCAAAACAAAATCCATACTGACATCAATCCAAGGAGCTTCAGGTACTGGTAGAGGTGTATAAAGGCCCGCATTAGTAAGAGCCCCCTTTGACCGCTGACACACACAACAACGCCCAACATGATGAGCCACATCACTACTCAATTTGGGCCAGAAATAGGTAGATGAGACCAACGCCAGTGTCTTATCTCGCCCGAAGTGTCCCATGTTATAAAGTTCACTAACAATATGCTGCCTTAGTGAACAATCTGGAACGCACAACTGTAACCCACAAAACAGATAGCCATTATGTAAAATGAAATCATGTCGTTGGTTGTTAGTTACCTCCTGAATTATCTTCCCAAAGGAAGGGTCTGTTGCATACAAATCCAGAAAGGACTCAAATCCGACGACACTGGTGCTCACGGTGGTGAGAAGGGAGGTACGACGGCTCAAGGCATCTGCGACACGATTCAAACTCCCAGCTTGATGTCTTAGTGAAAAAGTGAACTCCTGCAAGAACGCCACCCACTTGGCATGTCGTCTACTCAGTTTGTGTTGTCCATTGATATACTTCAGTGCCTCATGGTTAGTGATAAGAATGAACTCCCTCTGTATCAAGTAATGACACCAATGTTTCAAAGACTGCACTATGGCATAGAATTCAAGATCATAGGTGGAATAGTTCCTCTTCGATCCTGATAGCTTCTTACTGAAAAATGCCACTGGACGCCCTTTCTGACTCAAAACACCACCAATGCCAACTCCAGATGCATCACAATTAACTTCAAACAACTTTTCAAAATCTGGAAGTGCCAAAACTGGAGCCTCGGTCATCCGTTTCTTGACCAACTGAAAACTGGCTTCTGCTTCATCCGACCATTTGAATTCACGTCCCTTCAGACATTCTGTGATGGGAGCAATCAAAGTGCTGAAGTTCCTGATGAACCGACGGTAGAAGGATGCCAATCCATGGAAACTTCTGACATCGTGCAAAGTTTTCAGCTTGGGCCATCCCAATATTGCATCTATCTTCGACTGATCTGCAAGAACACCATCAGTAGACACCACGAAACCAAGAAAAGTAACGGAAGAGGTGAAGAAAGAACACTTCTTCCGATTAACGAACGGCGCTCCATCCTCAACATATCAAAAACTGCACGGAGGTGATCAAAGTGTGACTCCCAAGTCGGACTGTAAATAAGGATATCATCAAAGTAGACAACCACGAACTTCCCCATAAAAGGCCGTAATACCTGATGCATAAACCTCATAAAGGTCTTTGGGTGCATTGGACGATCCAAAAGGCATGACCATCCACTCATACAAACCATGCTTTGCGTCTTAAACGCCGCTTCTTCCATTCATCTCCGTGTCGGATCCCGATTTGGTGATATCCGCTCTTAAGGTCAATTTTTGAGAAGACCTTAGAACCGTAAAGTCGATCCAACATATCATTCAGACGGGGAATTGGAAACCTGTACTTCACTGTGATCCTGTTGATTGCTCTACTATCAACACACATACGCCAAGATCCGTCCTTCTTGGGTACCAGCAGAGCAGGAACTGCACACGGGCTCATGCCTTCACGAATGTAGCCCCTCTCCAACAATTCAACCACTTGTCGCTGCAACTCTTCAGCTTCCTTGGGACTGAGACGATAAGCTGGTCCATTAGGCAGACTCGACCCTGGAACAAGGTCAATTTGATGTTGAATATCCCTCATAGGCGGCAACCCTGGAGGGAGATCTTCAGGCATCAAATCAGAGAACTCCGTTAGCATCTTCTGCACTTCTACCGGTAAATCTGGATTCTCTTCTGTTGTACTATTCTCACAAGGCAGTAGAGCATAGACCACATCTTCTCGCGCAATCTCTCCCAAAAAGCTGGACATAGAAAGCAGGTTGGCACTTTTAGCCACTGGAGCAGGAGTGATTTCTTCTCTTCGCGGCGCCAACACAACCGTCTTCCCTTTGATGCTAAGGGAATAAGTATTTTTCCGCCCATCATGAACAACACTGCGATCATACTGCCAAGGTCGACCCAACAATATGTGACAAGCATCCATCGACACAACATCACACCAAGCATTGTCGAAATATTTCCTACCAATCGAAAAAGATACTAAACATCGCTTTTCTACTGATACTGCACTGCCCTTACTCAACCACGACAATTTATATGGCCTGGGATGCCGATCTGTCTTCAACTGTAATTTCTGGACAGCTTCTTCAGACACTACATTCTCACAGCTTCCACTATCAATGATAAGTTTGCAAACCTTATCCGCTACCGTGCGAAATTTGTGTGAAAGATGTTGGTTCTCAACCAGTCATCCCCTGAATCGCCTTTGGGGGTCAATAGACTCTTACGCAAGACTAGAGTTTCATGACCGTCCCCATACAGCATTCATTCCTCTTCATCATCGTCATATACGGGCTCTCCAACCTCCTCATTCTCGTCTACAACTTCTTCATCAATTAGGAGATTTTTACCTGGCCGATTAGCTGGTTTCCTGCAATCAGTTGCTCGATGTCCCTGTTCACCGCACCTGAAGCATCTAATACCTGAACCAGGATTATCCCGTGGTGGCTGTTGAGTAGGACGAGGTGCTTGAGGGCGAATGGGCTGGCTACCTTCGCTTCTGACCACCGGTTTCCTACTCTGCTGCTTCTCTACAGCAAGTGCACGCTGGTATGCTTCAGAAACAGTCCACAGCGAGTGAAGGCTGAGGACATCCTGTATGGACTGTCGCAATCCTCCCAAATATCTCGCCACCATCTGTTTTTCCGTTTCAGACAGATCATTCCGAGCCACCAATTGATAAAACTCCTCAGTGTAGTCATCAACCGACCTTATGCCCTGTCTTAGAGAATGAAGCCGTTGAAACAAAGTTTGAGTATAGCCGAAAGGAAGAAAGTGACCTTTCATCTTCTTCTTCATTTTCTCCCAATCTGTGATTTTGGCTTTACCCTGTCTACTGCGTGAACGTCTCAACTGCTCCCACCATGCGGATGCCCTACCTTTAAGTTTGATGGCAACTAACCTTACTTTGATGTGATCTGGAACCTCCTTGTACTCAAAGATACGTTCCACTTCATTCAGCCAATCAACAAAACCTTCAGCTTGTAACGTACCAGAAAACTCTGGTAGATCTACCCGAAAGCCGAAATCTACATGACGATCCTCCCGACCACGATGCTCCCAGACCCGAGCAGGGTTGTGATACGGGTTTTCGTAACTGGTATCGGACTCGTGACCCTCCAGTTCGCGGTCACCGCGATCCTGCGCCGCCAGACGCTGAGTTAACTCTGCAACTTGCCTCTGTAAGTCTTCAATCGTCACATCTTGAACGTTACGATCACGGTGTGGGACTTCCTCATTCGGAACCTGCCCTCTGCGACCACGACCACGACCACCAACCATGATTGACCGATGAAATCTAGCCCAAGAAGATGCTGAAGCTCTGATACCAACTGACGCCGGGCAGAATAGTGATTATTCTGTAGGCTGGGTTCAATTGACAAAAACAGAGAAGAACGCAAGAGAAACACAAAGAAAAACGAGAAAATTCTTTATTATTCAACAACTGAATGAAAATAACCCACAAGCCGGGTTAAATAGCCAGAAAATAATAATAATCGGAATTTTGCCAAAAATAGCAAAATCCTAATATTCATACCAAAATAAAATACTTAATAAAAGAAACAATATCACCAAAATTCGGCTCAAATCGAGCAATTATTCTATGTCAAAAGGGAAACCGAAATATTACCATAAATAGCAAAAAATAACTTAAATTGATTATTCGGAAGGGAAAACAGCTGAATTTGATCTCGAATCCGATGCACACCGAGCATAGCTATGTCCTATAGCAGAAATTCGCCCCTACTCCTGTGCTTGTAGTTCGATGAGCGTCTGCCACCAGGATTCAACAATCTATATCCAAGGAACGAGCACTCGATTCTTGGTTATGGCGATTATACTCAGTGTTTTCTTCTCTCAAACAAAATTTATGAAGGAATAAAAAATGCAGGATTTATTTTTTCAGTAAACTGAAACAGACGTTTTCTATACAGATATATAGAAAACGAAGATCCTTATCATTTGTGTCAGTTATGGTAAAACAGTTGTGTTGATCAGACACATCCATTCAGACAAAACCGAAAAAGAAAATTATAAGCGCTCATTTTCATTATATATAATATATATATATATATATATATATATATATATATATATATATATATATATATATATATATATATATCATATCAAGGAGCCCAATCAAGCCCACATCATATGGGTCAGGCCCAAAGCCCATTTGAGTGGTCTTTTATCCAATTTATTAAGGATATAACTTTCACACTTATAAACAAGTTTTTCTTTCTATTCCTATCCTATGTGGGACAAACAACAACATCCAAAACCCCTATTTCTATACAAACTCTCCAACAATACCCCACATTTGTATAGCAAATAGCGTCAGTTACCAGGGTTTAAACGGCCTGGAGAAAAACTAGATTCGATTTGCATCAGGATAGGTGTCTTTTGGACTTGAACCTTCCTCAGTGAATACTTATCGGAGTTACTAGTGAATTAGTATGTATAGGAGACATTGAATTGTTCACCATGTTTAGTAAACCAAGACAACAAGTATCACACATATCAAATCTTCACACCTTTCAAATCATACGGTTGCGTTCATTTTGGTCATGAACAGTCCTGAATTCATAGAAGCTTTAGAGAATTTAGCCATGTCATTCTCATGAATGCGACCCCACATTACTACTATATAGGTGACACGATGATTATATAAATACCTTGCAATATTCTTTTTAATATATACTTTGTGTCATTAAGAATGATTAATCATTCACCCTTATCATCACAGGTAGCATACAGTTCTTATCATAGGAATGAACAATATTGTATGCTCTATTCTTTCGAGTTTCACTCAACTAGTTTTCCTTTTTGAACCTAGAATTGGATAACCAAAATTGCTAGGTTTGGTTTCCGCCAAGTTACTCCTCGTTGCATTGGCTTTAAGCCCATTCCCCTCGATAGATATAACACTTGCTCCTTTGGTATACCCTTTGTAAGTTGATCTGCAATATTCTCCTTTGATTTCACATAATCAATGGAAATAATGCCACTTGTGAGCATATGTTTTATAGTGTTATGTCGACGCCTTATATGCCTTGACTTGCCATTATATATATGACTTTTTGCTCTACCAATAGCTGCCATGCAATCACAATGTACACATATGGCTGTCATAGGTTGAGGCCATAACGGAATATCTTCTAAGAAGTTTTTAAGCCATTCCGCTTCTTCGGCGGTCTTATCTAAGGCTATGAACTCTGATTCCATTGTAGAACGTGATATACACGTTTGCTTTTGTGATTTCCATGATACTGCAGCCCCTCCAAGTGTAAAAATATAATCACTTGTAGCTTTTTCTGTATCATTTGAAATCCAATTTGCATCACTATATCCTTCCAAAACTGGAGGATATCCTGTATAATACAATCCATAGTTCATTGTAAATCTTAAATATCTCAATACTCTAATCAGAGCTTCCCAATGAGCCTTTGAAGGATTGCTTGTATATCTTGCTAATCTATTCACAGAATAAGCGATATCCGATCTAGTACAATTTGTAATGTACTGTAGTGTACCAATGATCCGTGCATATTCTAGTTGAGATACACTATCTCCAACATTTTTCTTCAAGAAACTTTTAGGATCAAATGGAGTACTAGATGGTTTGCTATCAAAGTGTCCAAACCTTTTAAGTATTGTTTCCAAGTAATGTGATTGGCTAAGTATATATCCATCATTATTTCTTTGAATTCGAATTCCTAAGATAACATCTGCTTTTCCCATGTCTTTCATATCAAAGGTCGAATTCAATATCCTCTTTGTGGAGTTTATGACATCTAAGTTTGGTCCTATGATGAGTATATCATCAACATATAAACATACAATTACAAAAGAACCATTGTCAAACTTTTTGATGTAAACACATTTATCACATTCATTGATCCGAAATCCATGTGATATCATTGTGTTATCGAATTTTTCATGCCATTGCTTGGGTGCTTGTTTAAGTCCATATAAGGACTTTACAAGTTTACACACTTTCTTCTCTTTCCCTTTCACCAGAAAACCTTCAGGTTGTTCCATATAGATTTCTTCATCTAACTCACCATTAAGGAATGCGGTTTTTACATCCATTTGGTGTATAACCAAATTGTAAATAGCTGCAATAGCAATTAACATCCTTATAGACGTAATCCTAGTTACTGGTGAGTATGTATCAAAAAAATCCAGCCCTTATTTTTGACGATAACCTTTTGCTACCAACCGAGCTTTATGTTTATCAATAGTACCATCCGGCTTCAATTTCTTTTTGAAAATCCATTTATAACCAATCGGTTTACATCCCGGTGGTAAGTCTACCAATTCCCATGTATTATTTTGTAAAATGGATTCAACTTCATTATTTATTGCTTCTTCCCAATAAATCGATTCAGATGAAGTTATAGCCTCTTGATATGTTTGTGGCTCATCTTCAGTAAGAAATGTGTAGTAATCAGGTCCAAAGTCTTTTGGAACTTTGATTCGTTTTCCCCTTCTAGGTTCCATTTCTTCCCTTTGCAACGATGTGTCTCTATTTGACTCAAAGTCCTTTTCTCGAACAACAGATGATGGCACATCATTACTTTCATGACTTAAATCATGTATCTTTCTTTTATTTTGATCGAGTCTTTCTTTGTATGGGAAAATATGCTCGAACCATTCAGCCTCATTAGACTCAATAATGGTATTTGATTGAATTTCCGAAATTCCAGATTTAATAACTAGAAATCGATAAGCTGCACTATTATTGGCATATCCAATAAATGCACAATCAATAGTTTTAGGACCAAGTTTTACTCTCTTAGGTAAAGGAACATGAACCTTTGCTAAGTAATCCCACACTTTCATGATTTTGTAACTTGGTAGCTTCTTGTTCCATTTTTCATATGGAGACTGATCACTTTTCTTTGGTGGGATACGATTTAAGATAGTATTTGCAGTTAGTATAGCTTCACCCCACATATTAGGTGGTAAACCAGAACTATTAAGCATGGAATTCACCATGTTTTTCAAAGTTCTATTTTTACGTTCTGCCACTCCATTTTGTTGAGGAGTATAGGGAGCTGTCGTTTGATGTACTATTCCATGAGAAGTACAAAATTCTGCGAATGCATTTGATTCATATTCTCCTCCTCTATCCGAACGCAGTATTTTGATCTTTTTTATCTAACTGATTTTCCACTTCTGCTTTATATGTCTTAAACATATTCAAAGCTTCATCTTTAGAGTGCAATAAGTATACATAACAATATCTACTGCTATCATCTATAAAAGTAATATAATAATTCTTTCCTCCACGATTTGGTGTTGATTTTAAATCACCCAAATCTGTATGAATTAATCCCAATAATTCGTTTGTTCTAGTGACAACAGACTTATATGACTTACTAGCAAATTTTGACTCAATACACGTTTCACATTTATGCATGTTATCCATAGTACAACTAGGCAACAAACCAAGATTAACCATTCTATGCAAAGACTTAAAATTAACGTGTCCTAATCTAGCATGCCATAGTGTAGAAGATTCAATCAAGTAGATGGAAGCCTTATTTATATTATTAATAACATCATTCTCAAGTACATTGAGTTTAAAGAGCCCTTCAGCCAAGTAGCCCTTTCCTACAAATATTCTCCCTTTAGTAAGAACAAACTTGTCAGATTCAAATACAAGCTTAAATCCCTTCTTGCTTAGAACGGGACCAGAAACAAGATTTTTAGTAATAGTAGGAACATGTAATACATCCATAAGAGTAAGTTCTTTTCCAGAAGTTAATTTCAGAACCACTTTTCCTTTTCCAGCGACATTTGCAGTAGATGAATTGCCCATAAACATCTTGTCTTCGCTATTGTTAGGAGTGTAGGTGTTAAAACATATTTCTGTTTCCACAAATGTGCCTTGTTGCACCGGTATCCACCCACCAATCCTTGCTATCAATCATCATATTAACTTCAGATATAACACCAACAAATTCTTCAGCTACATTAGCCTGATTGTTGTTGTTGTTGTTAGTCGCAGGATTTGATTTCTTGTGGTGGCAATTTTGTGCTTTATGTCCCGTTTTTCCACATACCCAGCAAGCACCCTTAATTGCCTTGAAATTCTTTCCTTTTGGAGCAAAAACACTTGGACCTTTGCCTTTGTTGTTGAACCTTTTATTCTTCTGAAATTTAGGCTTAGGCTTGGATGATTCTCCACCCTCAATGACATTGGCTTTGGCTTCGAACACTGAAGCATTCAACCCTTCACTTTTTCGGTGATCTTCTTGAACCCTTAGTTTGAGAACCAGATCCTCCATAGACATATCAGTCTTCTTGTGCTTTAAATGAATCTTGAAATCATTCCATGATGGAGGTAATTTCTCTATTACAGATCCGACGGAGAATGCTGTTGGTAGGTCCATTCCTTCCGCAGCAAGTTCATGGATAATAATTTGCAATTCTTCAACTTGATTGACAACAGCCTTTGAATCCACCATTTGGTACTTTAAGAATTTTCCAATGATGAATTTCTTTGATCCAGCATCTTCGATCTTATATTTGTTCTCTAGCAAATCCCAGAGTTCCTTTGCAGTTTTATAAGATCTGTACACATCATATAGTGTATCATCAAGGTACATTCGTAATATAATTTCTGCATAAAAACTCACTGTGTTTCCAAGCATCGACTGCACTGAGTTGTTCTGCAGAAACATTTTCTCCCTCTACTTTAGGACATTCTTCCTTGACAACATGAGCGAGATTCAACGTTGTTAAATAAAACAACATCTTCTGTTGCCATCGTTTGAAGTCCAATCCTTTGAACTTGTCTGGCTTCTCAACATGGGGTTTCAGTTTCACGCCAGTCCTAGATTGTTCCATATTGGAAAATTAAACTAACAAAATAAACACGAAAAAAATAAGAATTTCTGCTATAGATTGTTGTTGGAAACAATAAAGAATAAGACAGAACTTATATCGCAACGAACTTACAAAACAGAATAATATCACTGCAACATATAGACAACAAAATTAACATAAACGATACTGACTTGAATTTCAGATTGAGGCTAGCACAACGCTATGTCCTATAGCAGAAATTCGCCCCTACTCCTGTGCTTGTAGTTCGATGAGCGTCTGCCACCAGGATTCAACAATCTATATCCAAGGAACGAGCACTCGATTCTTGGTTCTGGCGATTATACTCAGTGTTTTCTTCTCTCAAACAAAATTTATGAAGGAATAAAAAATGCAGGATTTATTTTTTCAGTAAACTGAAACAGACGTTTTCTATACAGATATATAGAAAACGAAGATCCTTATCCTATGTGTCGGTTATGGTAAAACAGTTGTGTTGATCAGACACATCCATTTAGACAAAACCGAACAAAATCGAAAAAGAAAATTATAAGCGCTAAGGTTCATGTTATATATATATATATATATATATATATATATATATATATATATATATATATATATATATATATATATATATATATATATATATATATATATATATATTTATATAGCCTATCAAGGAGCCCAATCAAGCCCACATCATATGGGTCAGGCCCAAAGCCCATTTGAGTGGTCTTTTATCCAATTTATTAAGGATATAACTTTCACACTTATAAACAAGTTTTTCTTTCTATTCCTATCCTATGTGGGACAAACAACAACATCCAAAACCCCTATTTCTATACAAACTCTCCAACATCAAGATCCTCATTTTCATGGTTTGAGGTAGTCACCCTATTTCACTATGCTCTCGCTATAGTATGATGTATATATCATCTAACCGCATGATTTTAGAAATTTTTGCATCATGGATTTTGAGTTCTTGTTATTATGAAGGTAGGATTTATAACCACGTTAAGTTCATTTACACTGTTGAAGATGAAATTTAAATAAGAGGAAATTGCACAAAATGACCACTTTTCACTTTGCATTTTAAAATGTTTCCAACTTTTAATCACATTTTCGAAGATGGCTTTTCAAAAATTTGGACAAAACTTCCCTTACAAACTATTTATAAATTACGATTTTGTATTTTCATTTCAAAAGTGATTTGGCAACTCTATTATCTAAACATACATCTATACATACAAAATTAATAGTTTTATTTTTCCAAACTCAAAAAACTCTCTCTCCTCAAAATACTGTCACTATTATCGGAATGAATTTTTTCTCTCTTCTCAATTCTTACAGTTTCTCATTGAAACCCAAATATATATATATATCTCTAAACATGGAAATGAATCAATATTCTCTTCCTGCAATGCCGCTGCCAGCATAGACGCTCTTCCAACCTTCATAAGGATTTTCTCTATTTTGGTTATTAAGATTATTTTTTTAGGTGATTGGGATTCCTTTTTCGTGCATATAGATGGAGATCTGAATTTGGTGAAATCGGTTAAGTTGGAAGTAATTCTGGATTTTCCGCAACAATGTGAAGAAAGGATTGGGTTGTTGGGTTGGGATCGGTAGCTCATCTATATCATTTTATCATTTTATTGATGACTGTATGCCTTGACAATACAACTGTCAGTCCCTGGCAGTTAGTATGTTATTCTCCATAGTTTTGTGTAATATTAATTAAACTGTCGAGAAAAATATATGAAATATCTAGAAAATGTATGAAATATTGAAAACTACGTACGACTGTAGAGTAAAACATTTTGATACAATGGATTTCATTTCAATTTTTTTTGACAATAATTAACATGCTTTACGTTATTTTTTGGTTTTTTTTTCTGTTTTTAATACGAAGTGTTTCCAATTGTGATGATGCAGCTCGGGCACAAAGATGTAATTCAGGAGGAACAACGTGTGCACATGCAAATACCGTATTCCATTTTTACATCCAGTTCACGAAAACTATATCAATAACCAATTCCATTTCCCGACATGAATGAAATGTGCTACACAAAATTGTTATTTTGCGACATACAAAAGTTATCGCAATAAGTGATTTAGCGCGAGATGAAAATTTTTGTCCCAAATATCATGAGAGGAAACAATTATCTAAAAAATATAAGGCAACATAAAAAGTTGTTGTGGAATATCAAAAAGTAAGACAAAAAATAAAGATTGTCCCAAAAACATGATGGGAAGCATGACGCCAATATACTTTTTAGTGGGAAACTTACGGCGACAAATGTTTATTTCTTGCAACAAAGTGTTTATGATGCAATATGATCTAGTGTTTGCTACAATAAATATTTGTCGTTAAAATTTATTGGGATGGAGGAAAAAATTTGCCACACTTATGTTTGTCGTTGCCCTATGTTAGAATTTGGATGTGATTCGAATTCCTTTATGAAGTAATTGAAAAAGAGGAAATTACACCCTGGCCTGTTTTTATGTTTTCATTTTCATTAATACATAATGAGGTTTATAAGTTCAGAAATCAGGTTTTTTAAGTAATTAATTATATTTTTAATTAAACTAACAACTACCGCCATTTACGTATAATTGGAGAGAGAAGGCGGTTTAAATATGTAAGGTTATCACTAATAACCGTTTAATTCCCAAACATCACCTCTTTTGGGAAAACCAAACCTCTTATAATCTTCACTTCCCGCCGTCCTGCCGTCCCCAAAACCTAATATTTCGAAATCAATTTTGAGAGAAAACCTAAATCATTCTAAAAGCCAAGAGTGTCCGTTGAGGGAGAAGTCGAAACAAGAGAAAGAAGTGCAAGGTGAAATCTGTGAAGGGTTACAATCACCGGATTTATAGCAATGGCAAAAACGAGGAGTTGTGACCGGAAGACACAACCCAAAGCCGGAGACACACATGTGACCGCACAAGGAAGGGAGAAGATGTCGATGGCGCCGAAGGGGGATCGTACACAAATGCCTACCTCGCCGGCGGCGGAGAATCCGAAACGGCAAAAGAAATTACGTGATGAAATGCCCGGAAAATCTACGGCTAAATCGAAGAAGGTAAGTCCGTTTCTGGGCAATTGGCTTTGTTGGAATTTCATTTGTGACCTTTCTATTGCAATTTGTGACCTCATTCTTCTGTTTGAATGTAACGGTAATATTCGGGTCACAGTTCTTCGAATGATTTGTGACCTCGATCTTAAAATAGGCAGAATTTTGTCTTTTATTTCATGGTTCACAGAGTGATCACAACTTATCTATTGTGATGCAGTACTAGAAGTACATAATACCGGAAGATCAATAGTTTTCGGGGAAAATTGCCACAAATATTGCAAAAAATATTCTGTCCAATTTCACGTCTAAATTCGATGAGAAACAGAGGACTATCCTGACGAACACATGTTTCTCTTTCTTCCTAGAATGCAATGAAATTGTTTTGCAGCCCCCAACTAATAACTATTTTGATCGGGGAAGTGAAGCAACCGAATCCTAATGAGATGTAGTTCAATGTTGCGAATAGATTTATGAGATTTTCATTGTGTGAATTTTGTTTGGTGACGGGTCTTAGATATAATGGTGATGACATTAGGAAGGAGATTGACAAAATTTCCTCTAGGATCAAGGGGGCATACTTTGGGGAATTGAAGTTGGTTACCAATGAAAATGTTAGAGATGTATTCTTGAGCGTGTCAGACATGATGCTCATGATGTTGTGAGGCTTGGGATTCTTTATTTGATTACTTCATACCTATTCTCCACATCTTATAAGAAGGTGGTTGACAACTACTTGTTTGCACTAGTAGAAGATTTTGAGTTATTCGAAATGTTCCCTTGGGGTAAAGAGTTGTTTGAAATGTCTATAAAATCTCTGAAGGAGGGTTTAGGTCGCAGGAATCCACATTATAGACTGAAAGGGTTTTTGGTTGCATTTCAAGTTTGGATATACGAGTCTATTCCCAGCCTTAATGGACCCGTAACGAATAAAATGGGGAATGGTTTCCCACGCATTGTGAACTGGATGTCAGACAAACAGCCCTCGCCATGAAATTGGATGAAGATGTATTCTCTCATCCTGATGTAAGTTTTAAAATACTGCTTTGCAATGAACACGAATATGGGTCACATATTCCTTTATATAGGTCACAAAGTATCTTTTATGCATGCACAATTCACAATGTCACATTCTTGCATCCGTATATTTAGTTTCTAATCGCAGATTATAAGGTTACAGATGTTTGTCTATAGGTCACAGAATGATGTCTGCAGGTCACAGACTTGTATACTTTTGTCGCAAGGTCACATAATTTTCAATAGGTCACAAAATCAGATTTTTTCATTATCAGAACACAGTCATTTCCTCTCTGCATGCACAGGTCACAGTCATTTGATCTCTAACAAGGGTTCCATTTGTGGGTTGTCACAGCTTGAAGTACGGCATATTGTCCCGTCTGATTTGGAGTTGGAGGCTCCATATATGAGTGGTGTTCCATACTCCAAACCAGAGCAACCTCAAGTCGGACACTTCAAGGATGCTAGCCATGCAGGTACGAGTGGAACACGGTTGCTAATGATCACAGATGGAAGAAAAGGTCATTCTAGCGATTTCGATGACGACGACGATGATTTCGTTGATACACCCCCAAAAAGGCAGAGTACATCATCTTACTTCACCCCCCTAGACGAACGGCAGCAAACACACATGAATTATCCGTCAGAACCACAGACAGGAGACTTTCATACACCAGGTGAGCTCCAATCAACTCATGGAAATTACACTACGGAGCCAGAGAGAAGTGATGTTCATACCCCAAAGGAGCAGATGGCCACAACTGCACGTGGTGGACAACAATCAAATGTAAGTGCATTCATGTTTACTTGATACAAGTTAGAAATCATTTTGTCTCATGTTAAGAACCATATATGTCACATCAAATGTCCATTATGTTGTTTGGTACCTGTCCAAACACAGGTGATTGACCAGTTGAAGGATTTGTGTGGGCAAGTAACTGACATCAAGTTGAAGAATAGTGAACTAACGGCACAGCTCACTGAAGTCAAGTCACAGGTCATGTCATTGAGGGTGGAAAGGAACAGTAAAATCAATCAGATTATCCGCCTGCAAGGCGAGATTAAGTGTGACATGGTGGACATAAGGTCCAACATGACTTTCCTGTCTGATTCTGTGAATGCGTTGATATCAAGTACAATGGATGCAATTTTAGAAAAAAATGAATAATAAGAATGATGGGCAGAGTGCTGGGCTTGCAAATCAGCCAGAGAAAGTAAGAATTTAAACACTCAGGTCACAGGTCACAGAGTCACAGTTCATAGAGTCACAATTATTTTTCGTGTTCCATTCAGGTCACATGCAATGAGCCACCAATGGACCGGAAAGGCAAGGGTAAGATAGATCCTGCCGATGCAGTTGAATACCCGAACTTCCCTTCATTCGATTTGGGTATCTTTTCAACTCCAGTACCAGAACAAAAGCATGTTGGTGGTGATAGTGCCGGTGTGGCGGAACAAACCGAAAGTGACGATAAAGATGCATCAATGACCAAAGCAATAACTGTTGAGGACACGGTACGTTCATTTATTTCTCATTACAAGAACTCACACTCCCTCCACTTCACAAGTCACAACACTGATTGCACGTCACAAGTCACAAAGTCACATTTATTGATCAACAGGTCACAGAACACAGATCATAGTACACAAGCTACAATAACAATGGTGTTTTGCGTGTAGGTATCACCCCCTTCTGCACCGTCATCTGGATTACCTATTAAAAGGGCTCCAAGACCCACAAGAGTACTACAATCCCCATACATCACCGGTGCAGGAAAACAAACTAAGAATTCAGACACTATTATTGTTTTTGAAAATCACGACAAGCCTGCGGATGAGGTTGACGTTGCTGCATTCAATAACTGGTTCAACAGAGGCTATAAACCAAAAAACAAGTATGTAAGGGTCCAAATTTTTTGATTCGTTCTTAATGAACTAATGTACTAATATCGTTGTTCGAGTTAAGTATTGATTATTTTCTACGTTCAGGAAAAAATTTAATGACGCTGATGATGTAATTCGTCCTCCCTTCGTCATTGGGTCGCTGACGGTAGGTTCCAAATCATGGTGGCACGAGCTTGTATGCCCGGATTCTTCTCTTAGCAGCACGGTACGTTTCAAATATGTAGAAGTTTACTGTTGTCACAATTTACGTACACATTCACAAACCGCAAGTCACATATTTTTAAATATAGGTCATAGGTCACAAACTTTCATGCTCAGGTCACAAGTTTCCATTCACAGTCACATTTGCATGCGGCCACACAACACACACTCCTAGGCACAGGTCACAGACATAAATGCCCAGGTCACAGATCTGTTATTGCTGATTGTTGTTGTTTTTTCAGCACATGGACGTGTGTTTCTACTATCTACGTCAATTTGTGACAAAAAGTCCGCATGCCAAAGTGAATGCAACCACGACCGACTCATTGTTCCAGGCAAAGATAAAAAACCTGTTTCCCCAGTTCATGAAGGACCCGAAGGTGATAATGACATATTCGTATATTGTTGACGTTGCCACTGGTGGCATGTTAGAACTTAATCGTCCTTGGGCAGAAGTTGAATACGTGCTGATGCCACTCTTGCCCACGAATCGTGCTCATTGGATGCTTGGTTGCCTGGCCATACGAAAGCATATACTATATGTGTTCCATTCCGGCTATAAGACGTATCGGAGAAAATGGTTCATGTTGGGATTGAACCATTCGTAAAGATTATCCCCTAGTTGTTGGTGGGATTGGGCATACGGAAAAGACATCCGATGATGATACCGATGATCCCATGAGGATGACGGTCATGGTTCTTTGAGAATGTTCCGCATCAACGAGAATGGGTATACTTGTGACTTTTGTGTCTGTCCACAAACTCACCACCGCACATATCATGGTGTGATCTTAAAATAGGCGTATAGTACACGTGTCACACGTCACGTACACACGCACAAGTCACGTAACACTTTTATACATATGGTTATGGGTCATGAGACCACTTATTTTGTTTGTTGTTTTCGCAGACATGTGGGAATCTTTGTGATTAAGTATGCGGAATACATGCTACATAACGACATGAAGTCTTTGCCGCCGACGTTTGATGCTAGCCGTGCTAGGTTGGACATTGCAACATTGCTCTTCAAACATAAGGAGACCAAGAAGCCTTCAAAGTTAGTGAAGCCAAAAGGAGAGAGCATCGACGTATAGTGATAGTACAGTGTCCGTTTTAGTTTCTAGTTGATGTTTTAGTTTCCAGTTGATAGGGGATGTTTTTATGCTTTTGAATGTCAGAAATATTGGATAGTTGATGTTTTAGTTTCCAGTTGATAGTGGATGTTTTAGTGTAATTCATGGATATTTCGGTTCATTTATGTCAATATAATAGATGTGCATTTCACATTTTGTCCAATGATGTTTTGGTTCCAATCAGCGCTGTCTACATTTATTGGTCATTTTTTTCCACATCTCAAGGCACAGGTCACATCTAACAGGTCACAGGCCACAGCTAACATGTCACAGGTCACAGCTAACAGCTAACTCGTCACAGGTCACAGTTAACAGCTAACAGTTCACAGTCGCATTAACGATCCACATGTGTCACATGTCACAATTAATAGGTCACAGACAAGAGCTGCACTGGTCACAAATATCAATGTCATGTATTTTGCCATTCTGTCTGATGCCTTGCAATCATGGAATCACGGGTCACAAAAAAGTTGTTCCACCATCTCTGGTCACAGGTCACAGGTCACAGGTCACAAGTGAAACATGTCCGGTCACATGTATCACTTCTACGAATTCTTTCCAAGTAATTCAGCATTCTTTCACGTATCACAAAATGTTTTGACCTGATCTCATGGCACAGGTCACACAACTCAACTATATTTGTACACATAACTTAATGAAGTGAATTTTTTTATGTCGTTCGGTCGAAATCATAGGTCACACACGCGTAGTAAACAGAAATGCACATATCACAAATAAAATGAATTTCATTTCAAACAAGCCACAAATATTTCAAGGTCGGATTACAAAATGAATGAAAAAATTATTTGAAGTTCTTTATCATTTTCCAGAGTCACAATTCTGGCTTAATGGAATCAAATTGGTGCACGTCCTCCGATTGTGACCAAATGGCACCGTCCACATTTCAAGGTTTGTTTCCGCTCACCAGACGATCTTTTCCTCTTTTCTGCTGGCCTCCCCGAACTCCTCTTCTGGTTGGGTGGTAAGACGACTATGCTTTCTATTTCTTGAGTCACACCATTCATTTCGACATCGACCGAGTACACAGATTCCTGGTATGCATTCGTGTACGCCTCTCGTGTGTAAAAGTACGAACAGTAATCATATAAATCTCCCTTCGTAGTTGCTATCACTGCTAAAGTGTGTGGACATGGTATCTGATCAACTTGGAGCATCCTACATGTACACGTACACTGCTCTATGTTGACAACAAATGTGGAGCCCTCGTTCGAAACCGAAAATATTGTTTGGTTTGCTGGAGAAACCTGCACAGAGAAAGTACATCACGTCACAGGTCACAAAGAAAATATTTAGGTCACACATATGGAATGATATGGCATATACTACAATTACCCTCATGGTCTTCAACTCTGTGCTCATTTCTCTAATTAATTTCTCGTATTTTGTTGACAGCTTTGTGAATGTGCTATTTGCCAGATCCCTATTCTTACAGCACCAAGATTGTACGGTTTCTCGCAATGACTCCAACAAAGCCACAATAGGATAGTTCTTTGCTGCTTTTGTGACCGCATTTACAGATTCAACTATATTAGATGTCATAGTGGAGTATCTGTTAGCCTGCATGTGGTATCGTGACCATCTTTCTGGTCCAACCTCATTCTACAGAATGTCACAAAATTGAATAAGAAATGAGTATACAAAGTCACGACATTATTTAGCGAGAGAAATTAAGAGCTCACCAAGTACCCCCTGATCTTTGTGTTGATCTTGTCTAGCTGTTGCATGTTGTACTCGTATTCTGTCAATGTATATGCACGCACAGCTGCATTGAATGCTTGAGTGATGTTGTGACCAGATTCTCCATAATATGATTTGAGGTTTTGTAGTAGATGGTATGTGCAAATCCCATGACTAGTTTGTGGATAAACACGTTCAATTGCATTTCTAATACTGTTGTGACGATCCGATACGAAGCATAGACCTTCTCTTGTTTCATAAGCGGACTTCAACTTTTCAAAAAACCAGGTCCATGATTTATCGTTTTCATTATCTCCAATTCCAACTGCGAGTAAGTATATGTTGTTATTCGCATCTTGTGTACATGCAGTGAACAATGTACCGCCGTAGTGTCCAGTCAGGTATGTGCCGTCAACAACAATGACAGGTCTACAGTGTAACCATCCTCTAATTGATGCACCAAGTCCCATGAAGCAATACTTGAATCTACTGTGACTATCAACCTCGAATCCTGTGACCGATCCTGGATTTGCATGTTCAAGCATGTAAAAGTAGCTCGGTAGCAGTTGGTACGACTCTTTAGGATCACCTCTGATCATTTTCAAAGTCCTCTCACGGGATCTCCAAGCTTTAACATAGTTCAAGGAAACTCCGTAGGTATGTAAGATGTCATTACATATATCATTCGGAGTGTATATAGTACGTGACGATGTATACTTATACTTGATGAAGGAGGACACAAAGGACATTGTGACCCGCCTGTGAGAACCTAAGACTATATTTGAAGCACATGTGTGTCCATCACTAATCTTTCTAATCTTAAAGAGATCTGTTTTACTCATCCTTGAAGATCTACATATCCAATTGCACTCATCATGCGAACACTTGATTAGATACTCACCTTTGTCGGATCGAACAACCAGAAATTCGAACATGTTTTGTATGGCATAGAAACACAAGCTCAATTTCAAAACCTCCTTGTTCCGGAAAACCTGACCCTCTTCTACACTGCTCACATTAGGATTTGATACAATCGTGACCTCATATGCATTACTGTGACCTAAAGGTTCCACTGTTGCTTCACATATATCTCTTACTATTTCCTGTAGTGAGTACAGCTCTGTTCAGTTGTACGATGGCGAGACTACTGGGTGTGTGTGAAAAACTGCGACACTGATGTCCATTTTTTGATTCTGTGACCTCAATATTGATGGGATATTTGGAAGGATCACGATCCATACCTTTGAGAGTAATGTATGACAAAACATTGCTGTCACTTCTTATTCTGACTGGAGGCATATCATTTCTCAATTGGTATTTCATTGTGACCGCCGCCCTAGTAGGATCCAAACCAAATTCTGTGACTACCGTGTCCAGCAGCTTCAAGTAACAACTATTACGATCGAGCATAACCAATGATGATTGTTCTCCAAACACCAAGCAGACATGCAGGTAACCCATTTCTGTATTCATGCACAAGCAATGTCAGTGGCATAGCACAATAAAGTCACAGCAAAATTAGACGGAGGTCACAATTTTTAACATCATCACACCAATTTGAAAGTCAGTTTTACAGTTTGGCAGCTTGATGATCGTACAGTAATATTTCGGTCACAATTCTAAATCTTGGTTACAAACGAAAACTTGGTCACAATTACAGTATAACTACACAATTGCAATTATCGAAATCTTGGTCACAATTACAGTCAACAACATGCAATTACTAATGAAGGCGTACTGAATTAAATTGGTCACAATTGCAAGTATCGTCTTCATCTACACAGGTTGTCAATCACACACGCACTAAAATTTAGAAAAAGTCATTGAGGAGAGGAACACTTATGATAAAAGAGAGATAATCGCCTCCTGGAAAAGGTTGTGACCTGCCTCTACCCACAATTTTCCGATTGCAGAAATACGGTTTCGACTGGCCTGTAGACGTGATCTCAGCTATTAAATTTTCCGATTGCGTAATCCTCTGAACTCCAAGCTACTGTGACCTCCCAGCACCAATAAATTTCGAATTGCAGAGATCAATGGAGTCGGATGAAGAGATGCTTTGACGGGAATATTGTTTGGACGGGAATGTTGTTTTCAAATGGTAACGGCTTCCATGATTTCAGGGATTCTATTTAATCATTCCTAATTAACGTAATTTCCATATATAATATATTATATATTTTTTAATTAGTAGAAACCTGATTTATGAATTTTGAAAGTATTTATTGTAAAAGTGAAATAGTGTTTCGTAATGGGCTGATATATGTATTGTTCCCATTGAAGAATTCTAAGTAAAGTGCACATCAAGAAGAATTCAATTTGGAATGTTATTGGAATCCTATGTTAAATTGAAGTTTTATTTTGAAAGCCCATTAGAAGTTGTAATTTGTTTTGGACTCAATTTTTTGGTATCCTACTTCATCAACAATTCTATTAGGAGGGTTTGGACATCCCCTACATATTTTCTATAAATATTGAGCTTTTCTATACAATTTTATGTTGTGAGAAAATAAATTACTGGAATTATAGAATCTATTATAATCTTTATATCTTCTCCATTATTCTTGTGTCAATAAAATCTTTTAATTCCTCTATCATATTCTTATCTTTATTATTCTTTTACTTGATTATAACTTTATTATTATTTGGCATATAACTTCAATATCTCAATTCGGTAGTTCATTTCACAACAATTGGTATCAGAGCTATTCTGGCATCTTGTTTGTTTTACAACAAGTGGTATCAGAGCTTAGGTTCAGCAGTTTCGAAAATCGCAAAATTTGATTTGTTCGAGGTTTTTTGTTCGTGATAACTTCCATGAAGTATGTCTTCCGCTTTTGGATCGGAGCACTAGATTTTCACTATGGTAGGTTAAGATGCATGCAGTACTCGCACAATTGGATTTGAATGATGCATTGTTGGGAATTGACAAGATGTCAAGAACTTTGATTGCGGAGGAGAAATTATGGAAGGATAAGAAGACAGTTTCTCACATTCATTTTCATCTATCGAATGCCATTTTTCAGGACATTTTGAAGGAGAATTCAACAGCTTCTTTATAGTTGAAGTTGGAGCAATTGTGCATGACTAAAAGTCTAACAACCAAGTTGAATCTCAAGCAGCGTTTATACACTCATTGAATGGCAGAATGAGGATCATTGGAAGATCACCTGGCTGTGTTTAAAAAAATCGTCTGTGATTTGAAAACTTTGGAAATAGAGTATGATAAAGAAGATTTGGCCTTGATCATATTGTGTTTGTTGCCCGCTTCTTTTTCTTCATTTAGAGACACGGTCTTGTACAGTTGTGATACTCTCACCATAGAGGAAGTGTATGATGCTTTGTATTCAAAAGAGAAGATGAGGCATCTGGTTTTTGAGGTCATAGATGGAGAAATCCTGGTTGCTCATGGTGGCTCTAGAAGGGGCATATCAAAATCTAAGTTCAATAATCAAATTTGTAACTACTGCAAGAAGAATGGGCACTTGAAGAAGGATTGTTACAAATTGTAGAATAAAGAAAGGATGACTACAAGTAAATATTCAGATACTTCAGGCGAAGCAGACTTCGCGGAAAACGTTGTAAATGATGGAGATCTCTTAGCAATTTCTGACGTCGAGTCTAAACCAAATGAGGATTGGATTCTTGATTCAACATGTATGTTTCATATGTTTCATAATAAGGACTTGTTTACTACATATGAAATTGTTTCCAAAGGTGTCGTGGTAATAGGAATCAACGCATCTTGTCGGGTTACTAGAATTGGTACGGTCAGATTGAAGCTTTTAGATGGGACAATTAGAACACTTAACCAAGTTCGATATGTTCCAGATTTGAAGAAAAATCTAATCTCGTTGTCTATCCTTGATTAAAAGGATTGTGAGTTCTTTGGTGGTGTTGGAGTTTTGAAGGTTTGTATGGGTGCCCAAGTTATATTGGAGGAACATAAAAGGTCTCAGTTATACGTCTTACAGGGTCGTGCGGAATTTAGAAGAGTCAATCAACACAGGTTCAGTACCGTGGTGGACATTCAGTTTGGTACAATACTTTTGGAGCTTGTAAATGGTCAAATTTGAAGAATAATATTCAGTGGACTTTAGAAGATATGGATAATGCCACTTTGCCACCATCACCTACAGTACCATTGTATTCAGTTGCTAGAGACGGACCCAGTGGAACAAGGTATGTGGATGCTGATTTTTTTGAGCATGCTTTAAGTGGAGTAGAAGGTGTACAATCTAGTAATGGACATTCTTTAAAAGTATTTGAGTTTGATTCTTCTTTGGGGTGTGTTACAGCCTATTTTAGTAAATTATAAAATCATTATAATTTTTTGGAATCTGAGGTAATTCTGCAAAGTAGTGCTTGGATTCATAGGAAGATGGGGAGTATTTTGTATTTGGTTGGGGAAATTAATTTTTTGGTTATTGTTGAAGAAACCAGTTCATTCCTTGGTGGAATTCATGTCAATGTGGAGATTGTTAAAATTTGGATGTAATTCGAATTCCTTGTTGAAGTAATTGAAGAATTCTAATTGAAGTGCACATAAAAAAGAATTCAGTTTGGAATGCTATTGAAGTCCTATGTTAAGTTGAAATTTTATTTTGGAAGCCCATTAGGAGCTGTAATTTGTTTTGGACTCAATTTTTTGGTATCTTACTTTATCAACAACTCTACTAAGAGGGTTTGGACATATCTTACATATTTCCTATAAATATTAGGCTCTTCTATACAATTTTATAGTGTGAGAAAATAGATTACTAGAATTATATAAACTATTGTAATTTTTCTCTCTTCTCCATTATTCTTGGATCAATAAAATTTTTTAATTCTTCTATCATATTCTTGTATTTATTATTCTTTTGTTTGATCATATATTTCATTATTATTTTTTATATAATTTCAACATCTCAATTCGGTGGTTTGTTTCACAACACCCTAGTTTGTAAGGATGGTGAAAAAGAAATCGTGACATCTGCATTTGTCGCCTATTAGTCTTTTTATAAGATATTTGTCATAAGTACATTCTACATTTTTTTATAAATAAATGTTTTAAACAAATTAAAAAATACATAGTAAGTTATTAATTAGTATTCACTACAACAAAAATAGCTTTTTACGGCATATGTTTACGGCGTGCAATTGTCTTTATGTGTTGATGTTTTATGGCTTTATATGTTGGTATTTTAGCCTTACCCTTAATCACTCTAAGTTTAACCATAACCTTATTGTTTCTATGGTGTGCAGGGAGCTACTATTTTGTGGGATAGCTAAATTGTCGGTCGAAGAAGTTAACTTTGATATGGTTCAATCATTTTTTTTGAAGTAGTAGTCTTTTGAGAATTGTTGAGATGAACTTTACATTGAAATACTGTATTGAACCGTATTCAATATTTTTTTTTATTTATCGAAACAATTTATGGATTAATTTTGTTTTGTTGTTATTATAGGTTTTGCCGGTAATGAAATAAATAAATAATTGTTAAAAAATTAAATTGATATTTACAGCGTGCATAAGCATGCCTTACACCTTCACTGAACGCCGTAAAAGGCATTAAAAAGTTTGATATTTTTTACGGCGTGCATAATTATGTCTTAAATTTCACTTTTTACGGCGTGCAACGGAACGCCATAAAAAGTGAGATACTTTTTACGGCGTGCATAAGCACGCCTTAAATTGCACTTTTTACGGCGTGCAACTAAACGCCGTAAAATAAATTTGCAGTGTCTTATAGATGGCATACTTTGCACGTCGTAAAAGGTAAACCACTTTTTACGGCATGGCTTTATATGGCGTGCGCTCGCACGCCGTAAAAAATACATGTTGTTGTAGTGATTCACAATATGTCGTTTGCCCAACCAAAAAGATGTGTCATTTGCCCAACCAAAAAACATTTTTGTATTTTTCACATTTTTCAATTTTTTTTTTTGTTTTAACAATACTTAAAGCAAATAAATACAAAAACTAGAAATAACAAAAAAAAAAAAAACACAAAAATAAATAGGATGCATGCATGAATGAATGGACACAATGAACAACACATGCATGTCCCTAAACACACAATTAGGGCGAAACTTGAATGTCCTTGCCATTAAGAGCACAGCCATTTTCACGACCTTCGAGGTCGCTTCTTTTGACCCAAAATTTCTTAGGAGCGGAAGATGATTAAGTTAACTGAGTCACGATCTCAGTTAAGTGACTGACTTGATTGGCAAGAAAGTCAACCTTGCTAGTGAAATTTAGATTCTTGCTTCTAGTTGCACAGTTACGACACCTAGGTCTAATGTGTTTCAATGCACCACATTGGTGGCAAGTGGGAATGAACCGTGGTCCAAACCTGCTCGGTGGAGGTTGCCGAAGAGTAGGACGATTGACCCTACGCTGTGTGGTAGGTCTCGATCCTATGGCATAATTACCTTTGGGTTTCGGATAAGCAATCTCACGAGCTTTGTTCGTGGCAGGAACGAATGTGGTCATAGATGTACTCGCAGTAGTATTACGATTATGAACATACTTAATTTTGAGACTCTCCTCAAACAATTCACGATAAGACTCGTGAATGTCCGTCTCATCATCAGATTGCACACTCTCATTCTTCCTTTCCCCCTTCACAACCTCACGGTCAGATTCGATTGTAGCAATCGAGGTGAAGGCCATGCATTTTTGTTCATCCTCACCACCAGGTGTCTCATCTGACTCCTCAGCACTCATGGTCACAGCTAAAGCCTTACGCCTTTCCTTATTCGAGCTCCTATTCAGATTAGGACATTCATTCCAAAAGTGACCAAATCCCTTACACTCATGACATTGGACAGATTGAGATTTCCTAATGGGAGTCCTAGAGGTATTCTTCTCACGTCTACCTCTCGAGCATTTACTGGGGACTTCACTACTCCGCTCCTGAGGATTTCTTCTATTCCTCATCACCTTCTGGAACTTTTTAACGAAATAGGCAATTTCGTCGTCCCTAAGTGTCTCAATGTCAGTGGACTCGCTCTCAGCTTCTCTAACAGTTTTCATGGCGATGGATTTAGCCTTTTTGGGCTATGAGACAGTGAGTTCATAAGTTTGAAGGGATCCTACGAGTTCTTCAATTTTATAGGAAGCAGCTTTTCTTCTACTTTTACATGAAAATGGAAGTACAAATTTGATGTTTCAATGTGGCTAGTTTAACAAGTACTCCCCCACATTATCGTCAATGAATTGAATGTTTGTTCCCGAAAGCTGTAACGGTTGGTTATTCAAGTAGTCGAATTTTATTCAAATGTCTTTAATGCTTTCCTTCTCTTCTTTATCAGGGGGTGCCAAGAGTGGCACCTGAGATCAAAAAACACTCTTTTTAAATGAGTGACCTGTTGCTTTTTGTTGTGAGAATTGTACAAAATGTCGGGCATGTTCAATGTAAGATTCTTCTCTTTGTGCATCATGTAGTTATCTATTATTTCAGTACCATGAAAAATCCTACTTTTGCTAAAGCTTGTTTATCTCATGATACTTGTTCTAAAATAAATATTGAATTTGATTTTATCCCGTGGTTTTCATTACTTATTATATCAAGTATATTACACTCAATATGGATCTGCAGTTGATCAAACAAATAGTTTATTACATTTGTAAAGCTATCGTGCGTTTTGTTTTGAATTTTCATTACCCAAGATTTATGTTGATAATGTGGATGCAACCAACATTGGATAGATCGAATTCAAAAGTTCCAGACACCCTCTGAAGAGCTTCTGGCACGCCCTTTTCTCCTCAGTCTAGTTTTTCGAGTGGTATTTGAATCACTCTGGCGGTATACACTATCCACATATTTGGTTATGAATATTTCTAGTTACACAAGTTTAAAAATGAAGATGAAATCTTGTTTAGTATATTTTCCAATCCTACTCAATACAGTGTATCAAACATGCGCTATATAGTTTCATGGTTATAACATTTCATTTTACTATAGATGTGTAAGGTACCAAATGAAAATAATATTTCTTGTTGCATCTGCAATTACCATCCAAGGGGTGCACAATGTTCATGGGAACGTCAACACATCAAATGTGCACAGGCCTGATGCATCAAGGAATTCAGCGAATCTTTGTGGAATTTCACATGGTGTTCAACTAGTGCAAGAAGTACATTTTTTTTTTGGCAAAACATCAACACACGCTCAGTGAGTTTTCAGGTTCAATCAAGTAAGGTTGCAAGAAGTACGTCTAATGAGGGAACTTCAACGAATAATACTCAAAATGCATTTTCACAGTTATAACAATTTATTTTGGTGCATTATTGGGACAAATCCCCCAAAAATATTGCAATGAATGTTTACAATAAATGGCCTGCCTGGTGGACCGGTATCATCTGTCTTAGGAAACCAAAATTTTCCATGATGGATGTTGTCTTTCTGATGCAGCTAAATCTTGGAGGCTCAAATGGAAGTTTTATGAATGTTGAAGGTTATGGTAGTTGCAATTTGAACTACTAATTTGCATATTGCAATGTTCCTCGGGGCTCTACTGGTCTCTAAGCTTTTCAAGAACCTTATTTCAGGACAAGGTGTCTTTCCATATGTGGAAAATGCCAAATGCATTTCTAACTCTCTGGATAATCTTGGTAGTGAGGGTTTAAGATCTGCTGGAGTTGCTAATCAGGTTGGACCTTCTTATCACATTAACTTAACTGGTAATTGATTTGAATTATGGTAACCTTATTGGAATAACACAGGTTGTGGCAGCATGCATTATGATCAAATTATAATCAATGATTTGCTACTGGTAAAAAAAATTGATAACTAGATGTATTTTCTTCCTGAAAGTGAAACCTACGCTTTTATCAAAATAATTTCCTCAAACGAAAATGAAAATTTTCACACCATGACTACATCTAATAGTTACATATACATTAGTGTTATTCAAGTGACACTTGGAAATTTCAGCTTCACAGATGGTAGGTATGCAGAGCAACTCTTATTTTGCTCAGGTGTGCCACTCTCCCCAAACAATTATTACGGTTTATTTGGCATTACTAAACTACGTGATTGCTCTTGGAAGTGCTACTTCCAATATAAACAAGTACAAACTTGGCATTTATCTTGCTCATGTGGTTCTCAGGAACGATATGGTAATTAACTTTAAAGATTGACTGTATTGCTTTTATGTGCAGTTCTTCTATAAAACCATGATTCTTTTGCTTATTATGTGCCTTTCATGCAAAATCATAACATTGGGTACTCGTATCAGAACAAAGAATTCAAATTTGAGAGTTAAGAGTTTCGTTCTTTACCAGGAAATCGAGGTACTCTAATGTATCATAATTGTTATAACTGCTTAACTCTATAAACTTTTTGATGAATGCAATAAATGTTCAGAAGTATGTCTTTACTGTTTTTTAATGAAATAAGACTTGGAAAAGCTTTCTACTATTTTCCACAAATTGCTATGACATAACTAACATCAGTTACCATTCCACTACATCTAAGTTTCATTTTAAGGAATAAATATTGAGGTTAGGTTCTGTAGTCTAACAACAGCTGACAAAACATTGTGGAGATACAGCTTAAAGATTCTTTACAAATTCAGAAGATAGGGAGATTGTACATCAAAAAATTCATGAATATTAGTGGCCTTTCACACGTTGTTCAACAGGCTGCAGGAAGTACGTCTAGTTCCAAGATTTTCAGTAAATCGTCTGCACGTAAAGTGCACAGTGATTTTCAGAAAATAGTCTGCAAGTAACTGAATTTGTCAAAAATCATATGCTTGATCTGATGATCATCTTATGCAGCGAGTTTTAACTAGTACTTCCCTGCTTTATCATCATATGAATAAAATGTTTGTTCCTTCCTGAAAAGTGAATGGTAGGTCACTCGAGT
Organism: Fraxinus americana; assembly: GCA_035079005.1. Taxonomy (NCBI): domain Eukaryota; kingdom Viridiplantae; phylum Streptophyta; class Magnoliopsida; order Lamiales; family Oleaceae; genus Fraxinus; species Fraxinus americana. Next base: position 32,666,911 of record CM068720.1, on the reverse strand, counting down.
AGTTGAATCTTATTCAACTATATTTATTGTTTTCATTCTTTTCTATATCGAGGAGAGCTCAGAGTTGTACTTGAGACCAATAAAAGCTCTTTTAGACGAGTGGCTTGCTGCTTTTTGTTCTAAGAAATTCTACAAAATGTCGGGTGTGTTCAGTGTAAGATCCTTCTCTATGTGTGTCATGCAGTTCATTCATTACTTCTGTTCTTGGTAAAATCACTACTTCTGTTACAGCATGTTTATGTTTTGATCCTTTCTTAAAAAATAAAGATTTAATTTGATTTTATAAATATTTTTCCCAGGTAAATGTGAAGTTTTATAAAACTCGGTATGAATGAATCTGTTGTTGACTAGACCAATAGAGTTTATAACATTAGTATAGGTTTTGTGCATTTTTTGTGCATTTTGTTTTTGAATTTTCCGTTACACAAATTTTTTGTTGATAATGTGGATGCACTCAGCACCAGACGGGTCAAATTCGAGTTCCACACTCCCAAAAAGGTTTCTTTTCTCCTCAGTTTTGTTCCGAATCAATCCGGTGGTATACACTATCCGCATGTTTGATAAGGAGATTTGACAGTTCGAATTCTTTATCTATTGTCCAGTCCTATCCTATGTCATGTACCAAACATGCACTATAGAATTTGACAGTTGTAAAACATTTCTATTTACTATAGACATATAAACTACTAAATGAAAATAATATTTCTTATTTCATCTGTAGGAACCGTCCAAGAGATGCACAATGTTGAAGGGAATGTCAACATATTAAATGTCCACCAGTCTTGTGCATCAAGAATTTCAGCAAATATTGGTGGCCTTTCATATGGTTCCGGGCTCTAATTTGCATATTGAAATGTTCCTCTGAGCTCTACTGGTCTCTAACTTTTCAAGAACCTTATTTCAGGACAAAGGCTTTTGTCCATATGTAATGCTGGATGCATTGCTAAATCTCTGGATAATCTTGGTAGTGGGGGTTTAGGCTCTGCTGGAGTTGCTATCCAGGCTCGACCTTCTTCCCACATTAACTTAACTGGTAATTGATTTGAATTATGGTAACCTTATTGGAATAACACAGTTCTTGGCAGCATGCTTTATGACCAAATTATGATCAATAATTTCTAGGGATGGCAAAAAAACCAGACAAACCCGATACCCGCGGGGACCCGTCCCGAACGGGGAGGGGAAAACCCTCTTAAACGGGTAACGGGGCGGGGAATTATTCCCCGAGGCGGGGAAGGGTAACGGGGTCCCCGCCCCGCCCCGTTAAAAAAAAAATTTTTTTTTTAAGAATTCAATACTTTAAATGAACATTTTTGTTAGTTCTAATAGAAAATAGCAACTAAAATTATTTGTTTAAATATAATGAATATGGACAATAAAAATAAATTATCAAAAACTAAAATAAAAAAAAAATTTTAACGGGGAAATAACCTTCCCCCGCCCCAACCCCGACCCCGCCCCGCCCCGCCTTAAACGGGGCGGGGACGGGGAATGAATTTCTTAACGGGGAGGACATCCCCGCCCCCGCCCGGCCCAGTTGCCATCCCTAATAATTTCGCACTAGTAAAAAAATCATAAATATTAAGATGCATTTTATTCGTGAAAATGAAACCTACATTGTAATCAACATTATTTTCCTCAAACGAAAATGAAAATTTTCACACCATGACTACCTCTAATAGTTATATATGCATTAGTGTTATTTAAGTGACCCTCAAAAATTCCGGCTCCACAGATGGTAAGTACACAAGGAAACTCTTATTGTGCTCAGGGGCGGACCCACAAGGGTTCATGTGGCGTCAAATGACCCCACAAATAATTTGAGTTCTTTTCAAATTTTTTTTTTTTTTTTTTGTAGTCATAACTTGTGAGAGAAATAGTACATGGAGAAAAAGAGTCCTTTAAGTGGGAATATTATATTATTTAATCAATTAAGTGGTGTGTAAAAATTATATAAATTCAAATTTTGTTCAACAATTTGGTCTTATAAACTATGTCATTTGTCCTAATATTGTTTTATATTTTTACCATCATTAAATTTATGGTCGAACTTTATTTGAGATTGAATATTTCATTTTGGTTATTGGTTTATTGAGTTTTAAGCTCATAGATTAGTTAGTTAAGAAAAATATGAATACATATTGCATACTTTAATTTAATGGCCCAAATTTAATGGACGTTTCAAGACCTCAAAAACTCCGACCTCGATTAAATTTCATCTACACTGAACAATATTCCTGGTTCCACCCCTAAATATTTGCATATGTTGTTGCAATTTATTATTTTCTTGTAGCATTCATTGGATATCACACATTTGGGATTATCGTTGATGACAATATTTTTCTTTCACTTGAAAAATCGAACCGACTTGTTGTAATGACTAACATGTTCGTTGTTGTTCATGTATTGAAAATTATCAGGTAAATCTTTTTTTTTTTTCGAAAATTTCCTGCTCCGATTTATTCAACGAGTTATATTTTATCGTATTTATTCATCTTTAGTTTTTGAAAAACTCATGTATATGTCATGCAGTGTTTGACATAATAGAAACTTAGGGTGTAAGGCAAGGCACGATCGAGCACTAATGACTGAAGTTTACTGTCCTTGGAACGCTGGAGTTTCACTCGAGCGTCCTTAATTTTTGACCCCACAGTAAAAATGGTTTGGGTCCGCCCCTGATTGTGCTCTCGGTGTGCCACTTTCCTCAAACAGTTACTACAGTTTTATTTGGCATTTCTAAATGACATGATTGCTCTTGGAAGTGCTACTTCCAATAAAAATGAGTACAAACCATATGGGCATCTATCTTGTGCCTGTGATCCTCAGGGACTATACGGTAATCACTTTAAAGATTGATTTTATTGCTTTTTATGTGCAGTTCTTCTCTAAAACCATGATTTTTTTGTTTAATAAGTTGGCTTCATGCAAAAATCATAACATTGGGTTCTCGTATAAAAACAAAGAATTCAATGTTAGTGAGGAATTTCATTCTTTACAAAGAAATCATGGTACTCTGATGTATCATAATTGCTATAACTGCTTAGCGATATAAACTTTTTGATCAATGAAATAAATGTTCAGAATTTTGTCGTTATTGTTTATAAAGCAATGAGACTTGGTAAAGCTGTCTGTATCGTGGACTGAGTCTGTCTACTGTTTTTCACGCATTGCTCTGATAACTAACATCAGTTACCGTTCAACTACAGTCCCTATTTCATTTAGAGAAAAAATATTCAGAATAGGTTCTGTAGTCTACCACAGCTTAAAAAACATTGTGGAGATACAACTTTACTAATTCAGAAGATAGGAAGATGATCTTTATAATACAGCCAGCCTTTGTGCATCAAGAAATTCAGCGAATATTGGTGGCTTTTCACATGGTGTTCAACAAGCTGTAGGAAGTACATGTAGTGTACGATTTTCAGTAATTAGTCTGCACGTAAGCTGCTCATTGATTTTCTGGAAATAGTCTGCACTTAAGGTGCACGTAATTAAATTTGTCAAAAATCTGACGCTTAATATGCTATTGAAAATTCTACTTTTGATACAAAAAACTATCAGCTATTTGTGTTGGGAATTTACTTAATCATGCACAGCGAAAATAAAACAATTTTTCAATTCCCACCAAGGATCTGCAATGTGTTTAGATAGAAACTGTGATTAGAATTATACATTTGATGAATTCTGCAAAACCCTTTGCTGATTCACGAATTCCAATGATCACGATCTGCAATCCAAACTGTCCAATTGTCCAGCCTCCAATGGTGATCCATACAGAGAACAAGAATGGTGGCTAGGGTTTCTTTTCTTGTACTAGCAAGAATAATAAAAAAATCTCTATAGTTTTCAAACCCTAGTATCATATTAATATAAGTCCAAGTGGGCTGGCCCCTCTTGAAATTGAACCCGGTCCGATATTTTATTAATCAAATTAATTAAATTCGGTCCATGAATTAATTAATCCAATTAATTAATTTGGGCATATTAATAAGCAATCCAATTAATTAATTACCCAACACTTGTTAATTAATTAATTGGTAAATTCTTCTAGTTCTCTTTTGTGTGTGGCCCATTAGGTTCCCGATCACGATGTCTAACGTCGTGAATTATTATTTTGATCTAATCAAAACATCGATAAATTAAAACATCCTTTTAATTTATCACTCATTCAGATTCATCGTCCCAGATTGACATCTAGCAATGTGTCAAGGCAATACATGTGATGGAAAATGTCACGTGATGTGACAAACCAAAACTTGTTCGTTTACCGTGAAATTATAACCATTTCGTCAATATGATCCAATCAATTATGAGATATGGATATGTGTCAATCTCAATTATCGATCATATTTTTTATTCTACTGTTTAGTCAATGTAATCGAAAACTCCTTTCGACTTATGAGTTCACCTTGGCCAAGGATTTCACAATCAACTTAACTGGATAAAATGTAGATCATAAGCTCTTACTATCTAAGAGTGATGAATTCTATATTGATCATTCACAACATTCATATGATTCTTGACATACCCGAATGATGCTGTATTAGCGACCCTTGACAGAGTAACATCCAACACCACCAAAGTATGATTGTCCTCATATAAGGTACTATGATGACCTCAAGTCAAATGACCAATTTCACTACCGAACGTTAGAGATTAACCACTAACACTCAAATAGTTATCCATGTGGAATCTCCCAGCGGGTCTCCAATGTTTTGTTCTATAACAAAACATCCACGTATTCATTCAAGTGTCACCACACTTTAGCTTGTAAGATCAGCTACTTACTTCACAAGTAAGAATGTTACACGCGATGGTCTATCCGTAATAATGATATCCGTGTCTCGTTATCACTTCGACCATGGATAATTTAAGATTCAGTCGTATTGCAATTTGTATCTCACAATCACAACTCCTTGTGATTAACAAATTGAAAAGACTTAAATCTACGGATTCTATTATTTAATATAATTTCAATAGAAAAGCAATATAAATAAATAATAGATCTTACCATAATTAAATGTATTAAACATATGAAAAGTGCCACCATTCTTGTTCTCTGTGTGGATCACCATTGGAGGTTGGATAATTGGACAACTTGGATTGCAGATCGTGATCATTGGAGTTCGTGGATCAGCAAAGAGTTTTGCAGAATTCATCAAAGGTATAATTCTAATCACAGTTTCTATCTAAACACATTGCAGATCCTTGGTGGGAATTGAAAAATTGTTTTATTTTCGCTATGCATGATTAAGTAAATTCCCAACAGTAGTATCAGAGCCTACTTTGTGTTTGTTAAAAACTGTTTTATTCTTGAATCTAGCAATTTAGAAAATTATTTTTCATCTTTAAAATCTGTTTTGGAAAAAGAAAATAATTTTGGGTCAAAATTTTGGATCTGAAAACATGGCACCACCGGCCATGGCAGGAGCCCCATCGGGACATGGTGGCGCGAACAGCGCACCGCCACGTCCAGGGTGCTCGCGTTGCTGCGATTTGCAGCGACGAGTGCCGCTGCTAGGAAAATCAGCAACAGCAGTGTCTCGTTATTGCAGCAGCGCCGGTGGTGCGCCGGTGCACCATCATTGTTCCCGTGCGGCGTTCGGCTAATTAAAAAAAATTAGGGTTTCTCAGACGGGTTAAGGGATTTGGAGGAGGGGGCCTCTGATGCAATTTCTGAAATTGTAGGCCCCCGCCTGCAATTAATATTCAGGGGCCAGTTTTACAATTTTAGATGGAGGGCCTGCCATGTAATTTGATTAATTGGTGGCTATGTTTGTAATTTCAAACTTGGGTCAATCTGCAATTTTCAAAAAATTGAGTTCTTGAATTAAAATTTTTAAAATGATTTGAAATTTGATTTTCAAACGGTTTGACGTTAAAAATTTAATTTTGACCTAAATTTAAATTTTATTTAAAATTGCCGACTTTTATATTTTTGTTAAAAATTGGTTTTAACTTAAATAATAAACTTTGGCCCTAAATTGATTTTTTATTTTATTTAGGAGTTTTATCCTAAATTAAAATATTAATTCAATTGTAATTAGAGTTGGACTCTAATTTGATTTTTAATTAAAATTTGATTTTAATTAAATTATCCCGCCCTAATATTTTAATGAATTAGAGTTGGACTCTATTTTGATATTTAATTAAAATTTGATTTTAATTAAATTGTTTCGCCCTAAAATAATGGAATTAGAGTTAGACTCTAATTTGATATTTAATTAAAATTTTGATTTTAATTAAATTGACCTGCTAATTAATTTAATTTGATTAATTGATTAATTAATTATTTTCGATCCATTTGATTAAATGTTTTAAACGATCATTATTGCTAGATTCTTGAAACATATATGCATATAGTATTAGTTATTATTTAGGATTGCATTTATATGATAAATGCTTAATTAGTGGATGATTATTGACTCGACTATGTGGATGTGCTGAATGGTTAATTTTATTCTTATTGTTTTATGGGCCTGCGAGCTCTAAATTTATTTTGGACCTGTGAGTTCGTTATTGTTATTATTATTATTATTTTGGGCCTGCGCGTCTAATATTATTCAGGCCTGCGTGCCAACTAGTATATGATATAGGTTGTGACTGGACTGATTGAAGACACAAGAGAAAGGATGAAACCATGGAGATGGTGCATTGATATTAATTCAATGCAATACCCCCTAGGAATTGACCAACTAGTCTTCCTTTTGGCTCAGGTAGACTAGATAGAATTTGTCCATAATCATCCACTCTTATATGTATATTTATTTGCATGCTTGATGCTTAATTAAATATGTACATATATACATGATTGAATTGATGAGACCTTTGCATAATAAACCCCTCACTGAAATATTGAGTCAGAATTTTTGTTTGCCTTCCATCATTATAGTGAAAAACGAGAGTCCTAAATCGATCTCAATTTGTTGAGTACACTCAAGACATTCAAGGTCTTAACATAATAGATGGGATCCCAGCCCACTGGGAATCGAGTTTGGATTCTATTAATTTATGTATGAGGGTCATAAATTTATTTTAAACAGTGGGAGCATATTTAATTTAATTAAAGTCCATATTAAATTTATGCAATGCATTTTAATACATATTGATTCTTTATTTTTCGTCATTTACAATTTTTGAATCATGAGTAACCATATGAATTTGAGAGGCATACTGGATGCCAACAAATTGACCGGGCCAAATTTTCTCGATTGGCACCGCAATTTGAGAATTGTTCTCAAGCATGAGAAAATTGGTTATGTCCTGGAACAGCCCCTTCCTGAGGTGCCTGCTGAGGACTTAACTGTGGAAGAGGTGGCTGCTTACAATAAACACAGTGATGACGATAACACTGCATCATGTGTGATGCTTGCAGCTATGTCACCTGAGTTGCAAAAGCAACATGGTGGTATGGATGCTTACACTATGATTTTTCATCTCAAGGAGTTGTATGATGAACAGTCACTTGTGGAAAGATATGAGACTTCCAAGCAACTGTACCGGTGCTTCAGTCAATGCTCATGTGCTGAAGATGATTGGCTATATTGAGAAGTTGGCTCAATTGGGTTCAATAATGGACCATGAACTAAGTGTTGACTTGGTTCTTCAATCTCTGCCAGAGAGTTATTCACAATTCATCATGAATTTCAATATGAATAAAATCGAATGCACACTCCCTGAGTTGCTAAACATACTTAAGACTGTGGAGCCCAATGTCAAAGTTAGTAGTGGGCATGTCTTAGCCATTCAATCCTCCAAGGGCACTAAAAGGAAGATTAAAGGAAGTTTTAAGAAAACATCCAAGAAGGCTAAGAACAATTTCAAAACAGTTAAAGCAAACAAGGACAATACCAAATCTGATGATCTGTGCTATCACTGTGGAGTGAAAGGTCATTGGAAAAGGAACTGCAAGGCTTACCTTGCAGGTTTGAAGAGAAAGAAGTCTTCTGAAGCTTCATCTTCAGGTATACTTGTTATCGAGGTTAATATGTCTACTTCATTAGCTTCTTGGGTATTAGATACCGGATGTGGATCTCATATTTGTATAAATATGCAAGGACTAAATAAAAGTAGACCACTGCAGAAAAGAGAAGTTGACCTACGCGTGGGGAATGGAGCAAGAGTTGCTGCATTAGCTGTAGGAACATACTTTTTACCATTGCCTTCAGGTTTAGTATTAGAATTAGAGAATTGCTATTTTGTTCCCGCCATTACTAAAAACATTATTTCTATTTCATGTTTGGACATGAGTGGTTTTTCAATTAATGTTAAGAACAATCGTTGTTCCCTTTATCGAGATTAGATCTTTTATGGTTGTGGTGTTTTACAAAATGGCATTTATATTCTTGATACTGAGTCGTCTATCATGAGTATAGAAAATAAAAGGCATAAGAATGATAGTCTAAATAATACCTATCTTTGGCATTGCAGACTTGGTCATATAAATGAGAAACGCATATCTAAGTTACATAAAGATGGATACCTGGGATCAAAAGATTTGAATCATTTGACAAATGCTAATCATGCCTATTAGACAAGATGACCAAATTTTCTTTTACTAGAAAAGGAGAAAGAGTTGCACATTTATTGGGCCTAATGCATACTGATGCCATGTCAATCACTGCTAGAGGTGGTTTCTCTTACTTCAACACATTTACTGATGATCATTTTAGATATGGTTATATTTATTTGATGAAGTTCAAGCATGAAGCACTTGAAAAGTTCAAGGAATTTAGACTTGAAGTAGAGAAACAAACAGGTAAAAGTATTCTTACACTGAGATCAGATTGAGGTGGAGAATATTTGAAAGGAGAATTTTTAGATTATATGAAAGAGAATGGGATTCTCTCGCAGTGGACTCCGCCATATACACCGCAACATAATTGTGTATCTGAACGGAGGAATCGCACTTTATTAGATATGGTGTGATCAATGATGAGCTATGCAAACCTCCCAAAATCGTTTTGGGGTCATGCACTAGTTGCTGCGTGCTACACGCTAAATCGTGTCCCATCTAAATTGGTTGACAAAACTACATACGAGTTATGGAAGGGTAAAAGGCCCAACTTATCTCATATGAAAGTTTGGGGCTGTGACGCTTATGTGAAGCGTATTGAATCGGATAAGCTTGAGACTAAATCCGATAAATGTATATTTGTAGAATTTCCAAAAGAGACTATTGGGTATCAATTCTATAATCCCATTGAGAAGAAGGTGTTCATCTCAAGACATGCTATATTCCTAGAGAAATAGTTCATTCTAGGAGAGGGCAGTGGGAGCAAATTAGAACTTGAAGAAGTTCGTAAATCCACAGATATTGTTGACCAATTAGATGAAGCTGAGTCTGATCCCATACCTGTTGAGGGACAAACTCTTGATTAGGACATAGAAACTCCTGAGGACACTTTAGCTCAGCGTAAGTCAAGTAGGACCATTCGACCTCCTAAGAGGTATGAATTCACGATTACTAATCAGGTATTATTAATTGAGAATGATGAACCTACTAATTACGCAGAAGCAAAGTCAAGTGTTGACTCAAAGAGATGGCAGGAGGCCATGGAATCCGAAATGAACTCAATGTATGAAAACAAGGTATGGACCTTGGTTGACCCTCCTGATGGGATAAAACCTATAGGTTGTAAATGGGTTTACAAGAAAAAGGTTGACGCTGATGGAAACGTCCATACATACAAAGCAAGGCTAGTAGCAAAAGGCTATAAACAAAGGCAATGTGTTGACTTTGATGAAACATTTTCTCCTGTAACCATGTTAAAGTCCATTCGGATTTTGCTTGCAATAGCTGCATATCATGATTATGAAATATGGCAAACGGATGTCAAAACTGCTTTCCTTAATGAAAACTTGCAAGAGGAAGTGTACAAGACACAACCTGAAGGTTTTGAATCCAAAGAAGCCAACAAGGTATGCAAGCTCGATCGATCCATTTATGGATTAAAACAAGCCTCTAGGAGCTAGAATCTTCGTTTTGATGAGACAATCAAAATGTTTGATTTTATTAAAAATGAAGATGAACCGTGTGTTTACAAGAAGACAAGTGGGAGTGCTGTCGTATTCCTGATTTTATATGTAGATGACATATTATTAATGGGAAACGATATCCTAATGCTTCAATCAGTAAAATTGTGATTGTCAAAGAATTTCTCCATGAAAGATATGGGAGAAGCAGCTTATATCTTAAGAATTAAGATATATAGAGATATATCTAAAAGATTGTTTGGCTTATCCCAGTCTTCGTACATAGATAAAATCTTGAGAAGATTTAACATGGAAGAATCCAAAAGAGGATTATGTCCCATGTCACATGTGATCCATCTCTCAAAAGATATGTGTCCTAAAACACATGATGAGAGGAATCGCATGGATAAGATTCCTTATGCATCAGCAATAGGATATATCATGTATGCGATGCTATGTACGAGACCAGATGTTTCATATGCTCTAATTGTTACGAGCAGGTTTCAAGCAAACCCTGGTGAGAAACATTGAATAGCAGTTAAGAACATTCTCAAGTACTTAAGAAGGACTAAAGATATGTTCTTAATATATGGAGGAAATGAATTGAGAATTCATAGATATACTGATGCTAGCTTCCAAACTAATAAGGATGATAGCAAGTCTCAATCTGGATATGTGTTCACTCTCAACAATGGAGCGGTTAGTTGGAAGAGTTCCAAACAAGAGACTACCGCCGATTCAAACAGAAGCCGAGTATATTCTTCGTTTTCAAGCAAAGAAAGGAAGCCGTCTGGATCAAGAAGTTCATTAGTGAACTTGGAGTTGTTCCTAGCAGTGTTGATCCTATACTTCTGTACTGTGATAACAATGGAGCCATCGCTCAAGCGAAGGAACCAAGGTCTCATCAACGGTCCATTGTTTGTAAGTGAGACCTCGGTTCCTTCGCTTGCGCGATGGCTCCCACTTGATGAGACACTTATATATCTAATACCATAAGAGTCTACATGACGATCATGTTTATACTGTGACAACGGCTTTGTCAATTGATCTGCAATATTATTATCTGTGGGAACTCGCTCTATCTTTACGTCATTTCTTTGTACAATCTCCCTAATGAGATGGTACCACCTCAGCATATTGACTCTTATGGTATTAGATACATAAGTGATTGGATCTAGTGCAAGTGGGAGTTTGTAAGTGTTATGCCCTATACCCAATCGATTTAGGTTATAAACACTTACAATCTAGACATCTATCTTCTGCTGGTGGTTCTCTGGGATAACATCATAATTAACTTTAAAGAGTAACTGTACTACTTTTAACTGTGGTTCTTCTCTAGAAACATGATCTTTAGCTTGTTATGCAGGCTTGATGCAAAATTGTAACATTGGGTACACACAACTGAACAAAGAATTCAACATCTGTGCAAGGATTTTCGTGCTTGACGAGGAAATCAAGGTACTCGGATGTTAACTAATAGAATCATAGTTGCTATGACGCTGACCTTATGGACACTTTGTGATCGATAATGTTTGCTCCAATGTAGTCTAAGCCCATCACATACCCAACACAAACTCTAACGGGCCCAATATCCTAACCCATCACCAACAAACATAAATCACTACAAAAAAAAAAATCCTATAGCCTCAACCACTTCAATTTCAACTTTGATCAGCAGCAGCAACACCACCACCAAAAAATGGGAAAAAAAGTGTTACTGGTCATCCATCATGTTCATGGGTATTTCTCATTCCTGGAACATTTTAAGATTTTCTTCATCAGTTTCAAAAAAGATGGTTGCCACTTGAGTCAAGCAGTGCACTTGTCCTCGATTTCATGCCAAAGTCATGCTTGCCTAATCCTTTGTGTGACTCTAACGTTGCCTTTGATATGACCTTCCCTCCACGGTGTGATACTTTCCCTGGTTCACACGTATTTCAAGGTCATTGTTCGATCATACATTTTTCATATCGACATTTGGTTGTTACCTACTAATTACCATCATGTTACTTTAGTTCCGTACTTCGTTAATTTTTCATGATGGGTTTAAAAGTTAAATTGTTTTTAGTCATGAAATTTATGGGCTAGCATTTAATGCGTTGTTTAGGCATAAATGTTTTCGTGATGATTTTTATGGCTTGTAACGTGCTTCTTTAGCGTGATTTTCCACACATGTAAAGAAAAAATTGGATCATTCACTTGAATATAATTTATTTGACTAACCGTCGCAATTAAATGAAGGTTTTGTTTTCAATATAGGAAAATTGTTTCCTTATCGGGGCACATTTGAGCCACTAGTACTGCACTCATTTGTTCCTGTAGGCCCATCTACCGTGCTAGTGCGTTGTGCTATTCATGTGGATTTCGTGATAGCTTTTGTGGATGAGTTGCACATATTTTTGCTTTTTGGAGTTCCATATCGATACTTGATTAAAAGGAAAGATTGTCCCCCTTGGTCAAATCATATTGTTGGGGATAATTTGCTGCTTCAATTGTCAGTTGTTATTCAATTGCGTTATTTGGTTCATAAGAAAGATCATCTTCCTTAGTATGCATTCAATCAGACATGTTGCCCAAGCTCGAATACAGACATTTGGCGATGACAGGAGATTGACCTCCTTAGCGAATAAACTTCTAGCCTATCTCGCCGGAATCAAGTTCTCTTAGTCGAGGAGAAATGATGGAATATTAAATGAGATATAATTACATGTAGTTTCCAATTTTGATGCGTATTTTAGGAAACATAATTAGAGTATGATTTAATAGTTTTTATAGCATTTTCTTACCTAAACCATGGTCTTTTGAAACTCTATATAAAGGGGCTTATGCGATGTAATTCAAAAAACCTTAAATGAAATATTGATATTTTCTTCCCTCTCTCTATTCTCTCCCTCCTCTCTTTCCCCCCTCCTTTCTCTTATTCTCTACCCTTTCCTCATCTCCTATATATAATTCTTCCATAACATTCTGCGTCACATGCACTATAGAGCTTGACGGTTGTAAATATGTCTATTTACTATAGACATATAAAGTTATAAACTACTGAATGAAAATAATATTTCTTGTTTCATCTATAGGAACCATCCAAGAGCTACACAATGTTAAAGGGAATGTCAACATATAAAATGTGCACCGGCTTTGTGCATCAAAAAATTCAACAAATGTTTGTGGCCTCTCACATGTGTTCAACAAGCTGCATGAAGTACGTCTAGTGGGTATTTTTAGTAAATAGTTTGCACGTGAATTGCACATAACTGAATTTGTAAAAAATCTGATGCTTGATCTGATGCAGCAATATCAACAATTTCAAAATTGCATCAAATTGTATATAACCATTTGTGTTATTTAAGTGACACTTGGAACTTTCAGCACCTTAGATGGTAAACTTTCAAGACATATTTTCATTTTTACGTTTTACAGCATTTTTATGTATTTTGTGGGGCTTTCCTTTTTGTTGATGGGATGATAGATTCATGGAAGATATGGATAATGCTGGATGCATTGCTAACTCTCTGGATAATCTTGGTAGTGAAGGTTTAGGCTCTGCTGGAGTTGCTAACCACGCTGGACTTTCTTCTCACATTAACTTAACTAGTAATTGATTTGAGTTATGTTAACCTTATTGGAATAACACAGTTCTTAACATCATGCTTTATGACCAAATAATAGTCAATGATTTTGTACTGGTAAAAAATTAATCAATATTAAGATGCATTTTCTTCAAGAAGTGAAATCTACATTGTAATTAATCAACATTATTTTTCTCAAACGAAAATGTAAATTTTCAAACAACGACTACCTCTAATAGTTATATATGCATTAGTGTTATTTAAGTGACTTTCGCAAATTTTGGCTCCACATATGTTAAGTAAGCAAGCAAATCGTATTCTGCTCACAGTGTGCCACTCCACCCAAACAATTCTTACGGTTTTATATGGCATTGCTAAATGTTGTGATTGCTCTTGGAAGTGCTACTTCCAATATAAAAGAGTACAAACTATATGAGCATCTATCGGGTGCCTGTGATTAATATAGTAATTAATTTTAAAGATTGACTGTATTGTTTTTTGTGTGCAGTTCTTCCACTAAAATCATGATTTTTTGGTTTATTATGTCGGCTTCATGCAAAATCATAACATTGGTTACTCATATCAAAACAAAGAATTCAACGTTCAGAGTGAGGAATTTCATTCTTTACCAGGAGATCAAGGTACTCTCATATATCATAATTGCTATAACTGCTTAACGCTATAAACTTTTTGATCAATGAAATCACTGTTCAGAAATTTAACGTTACTGTTTATAAAGAAATGAGACTTGAAAAGGCTGTTTATACCGTGGACTGAGTGTGTCTACTGTTTTTCATACATTGCTCTACCAACTAACATCAGTTACCATTCCACTGCCGTGTTTATTTTATTTTAGAGAAAAAAATATTCAGGTTAGGTTCTTGTTAAGAAATATATGATTATTTTATTTTTATTATTTATTAAGGGTAGAATAGTCTTTTAAGTTTCCTTTATTTTAGACTATATATAGCCTCTTTGTATCTAGGTTATTATTATTCAATTACATTATGCAGAATCAATAAAACTCTAGCCTCTTTTTCTCTTTCTCTCTGGATTGTTTAACATGGTATCAGAGCTAAGTTTCATGGGATTTGACATAATCTCAAACACAGCTTTCGCGGAGGATTTTTCATTCTGTTTCTGCAATCTGGTATTTCGTTAGGGTTTTCATTCCGTTTCTGCAATTTGGTATTTCGTTAGGGTTTTCATTCAGTTTCTGCAATCTGGTATTTCGTTTCTCTTTCTTTTGCGATTTGGTTTTCCTTCTTCTTTTCTTTTATTATGGCTATTGAAAGAAACGATTCGCTTCAATCTGTGAGTGTAAGGTTGGATAGAAAGAATTATTAGTATTGGAGTTATGTGTTGAGAAATTTTCTTAAGGGTAAAAAAATGTGGGGATATGTTAGTAGAACTTTTGTGAAACCTATGGATACCGATGAGGGTTATACTGCTTCAATAGATACTTGGAAAGCAAACAATTCAAAAATTATTACTTGGATTAACAATTCTGTTGTGCATTCCATAGGTAGAGAGTTGGCAAAGTATAAGACAGCAAAGGAGGTTTGGGAACATCTGCAAAAGTTATTCACTCAATCAAATTTTGCAAAACAGTATCAATTGGAGAATGACATACGAGCTCTTCAGCACAAGAATATGAGTGTTCAGGAGTTTTATTCTGCTATAACAAATCTTTGGGATCAATTGGTTCTTATAGAATCGGCAGAATTAAAGGCGTGTAATGCCTATATTGTTCATAGAGAATAGCAACGGTTGGTACAGTTTCTAATGGCACTTCGTAGTGATTTTGAAGGACTTAGAGGTTGAATTTTGCATCATTCTCCACTTTCTTTTGTTGATTCAGTTGTCAGTGAGTTATTGGATGAAGAAATACGTCTTAAGTCTTATTCTGAAAAAGGAATTCTTTCTACTCCTAATCCTTCTGTGTCAGCAGTGCCTTCTAAGTCACTGTCTAATAATCAGAATATGTTTCACGCAAGGGCTGCCCGTGATTAGTGCAGTTTTTGCAAGGAGAAAAGTCATTGGAAGGCTCAGTGTCCTAAGTTGAGACAGCATAATCGAACCGTGCAGCAATTCCAAGCTTGGAAACCTGGCAATCAATCACTATCAAATGATCGTAGACCACCTCAAGGTTATAAACACCACAGTCCAATATACAGTGATAGCTTCATCGGGTCTTTTCACAGATCTCGGTACTCTGGCTGAGCAATTTCAGAAGTTTCTCTCCTTACATCCACAAGCTATGTCGCTTCTATAGGTCAGTTGCCTCATAGTTCTTTAGGTATGTCACATTTTGTTTGGGTCTTGGATTCTGGTGCTTCACATCATATGTCTCAAGATTCTTCATCTTTTTCTTCCGTGTCTCCTTCGTCTTCTATTCCTATCATGACTGCTAATGGCACTCCTATGCCTTTAGCAGGTGTTGGTTCTATTGTTACACCTCACTTGTCTCTCCCTAATGTTTATCATATTCTGAAACTCAAATTAAATCTTGCTTCTCTTGGTCAGTTATGTGATTCTGGTAATTTAGTCACATTTTCCTCTTCTTCTTGTTATGTGCAGGATCTGTAGTCTTAGAAGCTGATTGGGACAGGCCGTAAGAAGGGAGGACTATATGTTTTGGATGAGTTAAAAGTACCAGTTGTTGCTGCTGCTACTAGTGTTGATTTATCTTCTTTTCGTTTGAGTCATTCTTCTTCTAGATTTTATTTATGGCATTCTCGCCTAGGTCATGTTTCGTCTTCTCGTTTGAGATATTTGGATTCTATAGAGGCATTAGAAAATTTCCAACCTTATGATATTTCAGATTGTAGTGGATATAAACTGGCAAAATTTTCAGTTTTACCGTTTAATCGAAGTATTTCTGTTTCTTCCTCTCCATTTGATTTGATTCATTCTGATGTATGGGGGTCTTCTCCTGTTACCACAAAAGGAGGGTTCCAATATTATGTTTCTTTTATTGATGATCATACTCATTATTGTTGGGTTTATTTAATGAAATATCGTTTTGAATTCTTTGAGATATACACAGCATTTCATGCTCTTGTCAAAACTCAACACTCTGTTATTATCAAATGTTTTAGGTGTGGTTTGGGTGGGGAATACATTTCTAAAAAATTTTGTGAACTGCTTGCCCTAGATGGAACTATTCACCAAATTTCGTGTACAGATACTCCTAAACAAAATGGTGTTGCTGAAAGAAAACATAGGCGCATTGTTGAAACTGTTCGCTCTCTCTTGCTATCTACTTCAGTTCCTAGTGTGTTTTGGGGTGAAGCTATTCTTACTGCTGTAAGTTTGATTAATACAATTTCATCTTCTCATATTTCAGGTTTTTCTCCTTTCAAAAAGTTGTATGGGTATGTCTCTGATTATTCTTTCTTTAGAATTTTTGGTTCTACTTGTTTCGTTCTTCGTCCTCATGTAGAACGCAACAAGTTGGCATCTCGATCTGCTATTTGTGTCTTTCTTGGTAATGGTGAAGGTCAAAAGGGGTATCGTTGTTTTGATCCAATAACTCAAAAACTTTATGTGTCTCATCATGTTGTGTTTCTCGAGTATATACAGTTCTTTTCTATTCCACCAACTACTCATAGTTTGACTAGATCTGATCTTATTCGTATAGATCCTTTTTCTACTGATTCTGATAGTTTGTCATCTCAAGTTCCTAGCACTTCAAATACTGATCATTCTGCATGTACTGACACTTTACTCTCCGGCACACCTGAAACTCCCTCTTCTCCTATGGTCCCTCAAGCTCCGTCTGAGACTGTAGATCCACCTCTACGTCAATCCATACGTATTCATAAGTCTACAAATTACCATATTTTGCTTATTCTTGTTATTCTTCACCATTTACTTCCTTTTTAGCTTCTATTCATTGTCTCTCTGGACCCTCTTCCTATAAAGAGGCAATTCTTGATCCTCTTTGGCAGCAAGCTATGGATGAGGAACTTTCTGCTTTGCATAAGACTGGTACTTGGGATTTGGTTCCTCTACCTCCTGGTAAAAGTGTGGTTGGTTGTCGTTGGGTGTATAAGATCAAGACTAATTCTGATGGATCAATTGAGCGATACAATGCTAGGTTGGTTGCAAAAGGGTACTTTCAACAGTATGGTATGGATTATGAGGAGACATTTGCTCCTGTTGCAAAAATGACTACTATTCGTACTCTTATTGCAGTAGTTTCGGTTCGTCAGTAGCGTATCTCTCAACTTGATGTTAAAAATGCCTTCTTGAATGGAGATCTTCAAGAAGAAGTTTATATAGCTCCCCCTCCTAGTGTTCCACATGATTTTGGGTATGTTTGCAAGTTCAAGAAAGCGTTGTATGGTCTCAAACAAGCACCTCGTGCTTGGTTTGAGAGATTTTCTGTTGTGATCTCTTCTCTTGGATTTGCTTCTAATAGTCATGATTCTACTCTTTTTGTTAAGTGCACTGATGCAGATCGTATCATTCTATCTTTATATGTTGATGACATGATTATTACTGGTGATGATATTGATGGTATTTCAGTTTTGAAGACAGAGTTGGCTAGACAGTTTGAAATGAAGGATTTGGGTTCTCTACGATATTTCTTGGGTATTGAGGTAGCCTGCTCACCTAGAGGTTATCTTCTTTCTCAATCCAAATATGTTACAGATATTCTTGAACGGGCTCGACTTACTGATAATAAGATTGTTGATACTCCCATTGAGGTTAACGCAAAGTATTCTTCTTCTGATGGTTTACCTTTATCAGATCCTACTTTAACCGTACTATTGTTGGGAGCTTAGTATATCCCACTATTACTCGTCCAGATATTGCATATGCTGTTCATGTTGTTAGTCAGTTTGTTGCCTCTCCTACTATGGTTCATTGGGCAGCTGTTCTTCGTATTTTGAGGTATCTTCGGGGTACAGTCTTTCAGAGTCTTTTACTTCCATCCACATCTTCCTTGGAGCTGCGTGCATACTTTGATGCTGATCATGGCAGTGATCCCACAGATTGTAAGTCTGTTACTGGCTTTTGTATCTTTTTGGGTGATTCTCTTATTTCTTGGAAGAACAAGAAACAATCTATTGTGTCTCAATCTTCAATCGAAGCAGAATATCGTGCTATGGCATCCAATACCAAAGAGATTGCTTGGTTACGTTGGTTACTTGCAGATATAGGATTTTTTCTTTCACATCCCACTCCTATATATTGTGATAACCAGAGTTCCATTTAGATTGCTCACTATTCAGTTTTTCATGAACGAACTAAGTACATTGAGATCGATTGTCACCTTACTCGTCATCATCTCAAGCATGGCACAATTACTTTGCCATTTGTTTCTTCTTCTTTGCAGCTCGCAGATTTATTTACCAAGTCACATTCTATTTCTCGTTTTCATTTTCTAGTTGACAAACTCTCAATAATTGTAGCTACTACATAGTGAGTTTGAGGGGAGATGTTAAGAAATATATGATTATTTTGTTTTTATTATTTATTAAGGGTAGAATAGTCTTTTAAGTTTCCTTTATTTTAGACTATATATAGTCTCTTTGTATCTAGGTTATTATTATTCAATTACATTATGCAGAATCAATAAAACCCTAACCTCTTTTTCTCTTTCTCTCTGGATTGTTTAACGGTTCTAATGTTCTGTAGTCTACTGCAGCTGAAAAAACATTGTGGAGATACAACTTAAAGATTCCTTACTAATTCTGAAGACAGAAAGATGATCTTTATAATACGGCTGGCCTTTGTGCATCAAGAAATTCAGAGAATATTGGTGGCCTGTCACATGGTGTTCAACAACCTGTAGGAAGTACCTATAGCATGCGATTTTCAGTAATTAGTCTGTACGTAAGCTACTCACTGATTTTTAGAAAATAGCCAGCTCGTATGGTGCACTTAACAAAATTTGTCAAAATTCGACACTTGATCTGCTCTTGGAAATGCTACTTTTGATACAAAAGACTATCGGCACATCTATCTTCTGCTGGTAATTCTCTGGGACAACATCATAATTAACTTTAAAAGCTTGTTATGCAGGCTTGATGCAAAATTGTAACATTGGGTACACACAACCGAACAAAGAATTCAGCATCGGTGCAAGGATTTTCGTGCTTTACGAGGAAATCAGGGTACTTAGATGTTATCTAATTGAACCATAGTTGCTATGATCTATGATGCTGACCTTATGGACACTTTGTGATCGATAATGTTTTTATGACTGCTTAGGGTTATAATTGCAATTATAAGGTGTTTAAACTAGATATCTTTTCATTTTTTATGTTTTACCAAGTTTTTATGGATTTTTGGTGGCTTTCCTTTGTGTTGTTGGGATGATAGATTCATGGAAGACCTTAAAAAAGGGATTTTACAGACTATCTGCCGGACACTAATTTGCATATTGCAATGTTTCTCTAGGCTCTACTGGTCACTAATTTGCATATTCCACTATCTGCATGTTTGATAAGGAGATTTGAAAGTTCGAATTATTTATCTATTGTCGAGTCCTATATTATATCATGTACCAACATGCACTATAGACTTTGACGTTTGTAAACATTTGTATTTACTATAGACATATAAACTACTGAATGAAAATAATATTTCTTGTTTCATCTAAAGGAACCGCCCAAGAGCTACCCAAATGTTCAAGGGAATATCAACATATAAAATGTGCACCAGCCTTGTGCATCAAGAAACTCAACGAATGTTTGTGGCCTTTCACATAGTGTTCGAGAAGCTACAAGATGTACGTCTAGTGGTATTTTCAGTAAATAGTCTGCACGTGAAGTTCACATAACTGAATTTGTAAAAAATTTGACGCTTGATTGATGATTATCTTATGCGGCGGTATCAACAATTTCAAAATTGCATCAAATTATATATTATCATTTGTGTTATTTAGGTGATGCTTCGAACTTTCATCTCCTTAGATGGTAAACTGTCCAGGCATCTTTTCATTTTATTTTACGGCGTTTTTATGTATTTTGGGGGGCTTTCCTTTTTGTTTTTGGGATGATAGATTCATGGAAGATATGGATAATGCTGGATGCATTGCTAACTCTCTGGATAATCTTGGTAGTGGGGGTTTAGGCTCTGCTGGAGTTGCTATCCAGGCTGGACCTTCTTCCCACATTAACTTAACCGGTAATTGATTGGAATTATGGTAACCTTATTGGAATAACACAGTTCTTGGCAGCATGCTTTATGACCAAATTATAATTAATGATTTCGTGCTGGTAAATTTTTTTGATAAATATTAAGATATATTTTCTTCGTGAAAGTGAAATCTGCACTGTAATCAACATTATTTTCCCCAAACGAAAATGAAAATTTTTGCACCACGACTACCTCTAATAGTTATATATGCATTAGTGTGCCCCCAGGGCATATCTCCCAGTGGCAAAGGGGAGGGCGGTTAGGGCTCAGCGCGGTAGTGTGCAGAGTTCGATTCCCCGCAAGGTGGAATTGGCTTTGTTGCAAGCGGGAGTTACCATAGGGTTAAAAAGTCCAAGGCCTATCCATAAGCTCTCCACCCTGGCTCCTGGGAGGCAATTCCTGCGATTTACCTCCTCCACAATGGCTCAGGGCAAGGTCGGTGGGGGCCCTCAAGGTTGGGGTTCAACCTTTATATATGCATTAGTGTTATTTATGTGACTCTCGAGAATTTCAGCTCCACAGATGGTAAGTATGCAAGGAAATTTTTCTCTTAGCATATACACAACCATGCATGATTGGATTCTATTTTAATAAAATATTTATTTTCATTTTTCATAAAAATGTTTTGTGATTCGTGACAATAATGATTGGTTCATAATTTTGTAGACATATTGTAAGAATTTACTGAATATGGACGGTTAAACTACTGTTTTCACAATATGCTACTCTTCCCAAACAGTTACAGTTTTATATGATATTTCTAAATGACATGATTG
This sequence comes from Fraxinus americana, assembly GCA_035079005.1. Classification (NCBI taxonomy): domain Eukaryota; kingdom Viridiplantae; phylum Streptophyta; class Magnoliopsida; order Lamiales; family Oleaceae; genus Fraxinus; species Fraxinus americana. The sequence continues at coordinate 32,645,436 of CM068720.1, read as the reverse complement.
CTCTTGGAAGTGCTACTTCCAATATAAATGAGTACAAACTATATGGGCATCTATCTTGTGCCTGTGATCCTCTGGGACAATGTGCTAGTTAATTTTAAAGATTGATTGTATTGCTTTTTATGTGCATTTCTTCTCTAAAACCATGATTTTATTAGTTTATTATGTTGGCTTCATGCAAATCATAACATTGGGTTCTCGTATCAAAACAAAGAATTCAATGTTAGTGAGTGATGAAAGCAAAATAATAATTTCATTTAATTTTGGGTTTGTTCGTTTTTGGCGAATTGTTAGTCTAATTTGATTGGAAACGGGCCAATGATCACAACTCATGGCCTTTGGCCTTGATGCACGTCAAATTTTGGGCAAATTCCATCGTTTAACCCCTCAATTAAACGTTTTTGCCGTTTATTATAATTTTTATTTTGGCAATATCTTAGTCAAATAAACTCGAATTTGATTTCCGTTTGTTGGAGGATGATCCTGATGATTAGGAGAATCAAGATTCGTCATTATCTCAATTTTTCCATTTTTGGAACAAAAATAATATTTTTTATTATTAGGTAATTTCTTTCCAGATTTTCTTAGAGTTTCGCTATTTAAACGTTGTAAGCCCTTTGAAGCAGCTCCGTTTTGAATGAAATAATTTTTTTCTTGAAATTCCCTTCGTTGAAATTCTTTTCGTGTGGATTTTCATCTTTCCTATAATCTTCCCCTGCATCAATTAATGATGAATGCAAAATATAATTTCATTTAATTTCGAGTTTATTCGTTTTTGGTGAATTGCTAGTCTAATTTGATTGGAAACGGGCCAATGATCACAACTTTGGCCCTGATGCACGTCAAATTTCGGGCAAATTCCATCGTTTAGGCCCTCAATTAAGCGTTTTTTCCATTTGGCAATATCTTAGTCAAATAAACTCGAATTTAATTTCCGTTTGTTGGGGGATGATCCTGATGATTAAGAGAATCAAGATCCGTCATTATCTCAATTTTTTCCATTTTTGGAAAAAAAAAATATTTTTTATTATTAGGTAATTTCTTTCCGAATTTTCTTAGGGTTTCGCTATTTAAACGTTGTAAGCCCTTTGAGGCAGCTCAATTTTGAATGAAATAAAGTTTTCTTGAATTTCCCTTCGTTGAAATTCTTTTTGTGTGGATTTTTGTCTTTCCTATAATCTTCCCCTGCATCAGTTGGTATCAGAGCCGAAATCGTTCATTCACCATGCCGTCAAGGAGACGTCAAGAAGCTTCTGAAGCCCTAGTAGAGGAGATACATAGATGTGATAAAATCGCACAGCTGCGTCAACAAGTGGAGTTGCTGACACGGCAAGTTGCTGCACTTATACCGCAGCAACATGCGCCTAGAGGTCGTCGTCGTCGTGGGCAGGTTCCGATTGAGGAAGTCCAAAACCGTGATCATAATATTCAGGATGTCACGATTGAAGACATTGAAGAAACAATAGAGGAGGAAGAGTTTGATTATGACGGTCTGCCTGTATTTGACAATGAAAACATTGAAGAAGCAACAAAGGAGGAAGAGTTTGATTGTGAAAGTCCGCCTGTATTTGATAATGAAGATATTGAAGAAGTAATAGAGGAGGAAGAGTTTGATTATGAATGTCCGCATGTATTTGACAATGAAGACACTGAAGAAGCAATAGAGGAGGAAGAGTTTGATTATTACGGTCCGCCTGTATTTGACAGTGAAGGTGTAGAAGAGGCAGTAGAGAATGAGGAGTTTGGGGTTCGTGATGTGGGTCAGGCATTGGTGGTGGTGAGGCGAAGTTTTCTGACTTCCCTGAAAAATAACATTGACTGGTTGCGTACTAATCTCTTCCAGTCGATGTGTACTATTGGGGAAAAGAAAAGTGTGTTACTTCCAGATAAGGACTCAGTAAAAACAGTTGGAAATGACGCCAATTTACTGACCAGAGTGAAGTTCGAGACAAATATGGAAGGATATGGGATAGTGTATGTGCTGGTGGAAAAGTCAGTTGACAGTGAGCAGGAGGTCACTCGCAGGATTCAGTCATTGCTAAAGGAATTTCATGAGGACTTCCTAGAAGAGCTTCCAGATGGATTGCCGCCGAGCCGCCATTTCGTGGTGATAATTCTGATGATGATGAGGTTTCTACCCCCATCAAATTCGAGGGCGAATTTTTCTCAACCCATGGAGATGATGAAGGCAAAATAATAATTTCATTTAATTTCGGGTTTGTTCGTTTTTGACAAATTGCTAGTCTAATTTGATTGAAAATGGGTCAATGATCACAACTCAGGGCCTTTGGCTCTGATGCATGTCAAATGTTGGTCAAATTCCATCGTTTAGACCCTCAATTAAGCGTTTTTTGCCGTTTATGATAATTTTTATTTTGGCAATATCTTAGTCAAATAAACTCGAATTTGATTTCCGTTTATTGGGGGATGATCCTGATGATTACGAGAATCAAGATCCGTCATTATCTCAATTTTTTCCATTTTTGGAAAAAAATAATATTTTTTATTATTAGGTAATTTTTTTCCAAATTTTCTTAGGGTTTCGCTATTTAAACGTTGTAAGCCCTTTGAGGCAACTCAGTTTTGAATGAAATAAAGTTTTCTTGAATTTCCCTTTGTTGAAATTCTTTTTATGTAAATTTTTGTCTTTCCTATAATCTTCCCCTGCATCAGTGGGAATTTCATTCTTTACAAAGAAATTGAGGTACTTTGATGTATCATAATTGCTATAACTGCTTAACGATGTAAACTTTTTGATCAATGAAATAAATGTTCAGCATACTGTCATTATTGTTTATAAAGAAATGAGACTTGGTAAAGTTGTTTGTATCGTGGACTGGGTCTGTCCATTATTTTTCACACATTGCTCCGACAGCTAACATTAGTTACCATTCAACTACAGTTTCTATTTCATTTTAGAGAAAAAAAAATGTTCAGGGTAGGTTCTATAGTCTACTGCAGCTGAAAAAACATTGTGGAGATGCAGCTTAAAGATTCCTTACTAATTCGAAAGACAGGAAGATGATCTTTATAAAATAGCTGGCCTATGTGTATCGAGAAATTCAGTGAATATTGGTGGCCTTTCACATGGTGTTCAACAAGATGCAGTAGTGTGCGATTTTCAATAGTTAGTAGGCACGTAAGCTGCTCGCTGACTTTCAGGAAATAGTTTGCACGTAACTAAATTTGTCAAAAATCTGTAGCTTGATCTGCTATTGAAAATTCTACTTTTATACAAAGGACTATCAGCTATCTGGACATCTATCTTCTGCTAGTGGTTCTCTGGGACAACATCGTAATTAACTTTAAAAAGTAACAATATTGCTTTTAACTGTGGTTCTTCTCTAGAACCATGATCTTTAGCTTGTCATGCAGGCTTGATGCAAAACTGTAACATTTGGTACACAAAACCAAACAAAGAATTCAGCATCAGTGCAAGGACTTTCGTGTTTTACGAGGAAATCAAGGTACTCAGAAGTTATCTAATCGAATCATAGTTCCTATGACCAGTGACGGATCCAGGATTTTTTGTGGGGAAGGCTAAAAGTACTGAGCAAAGCCAATGTAATAAAATTTACATGTACAAAAAAAATTCATTAAAGGACATTATTTATTTAAGTCGTTCCCAATGAGGATTTGAAACATAATATTCATCTATAATAGAATCTAGATCGATTTTCTCAGCAAGTTCTCTTTCTATAAAAAGTATCATACAATCAGCAAGAAAGTAATCCTCCATTTTGTTGCGAAGTGTCGTCTTCACATGTTTCATTGCTAAAAATGCTCGCTCAGTGCTTGCGGTAGAAACAGGTAATGTCAATACAAGACGAATCAATCTAGTCACCATAATGTAACTTTCCGACCTTCCACTCTCAATCAACTGTTTGCATAACTCAACAAGTGTAGATACTTGAAATCGAGTCTCATCTTTCATATCTAACTCATAATGTGGTAACTCAAATTGTAATGTAATAATATCTTGCTTTGAAAAATCTTGAGGATAGAATTTCTCTGCAAGTGTGCAAATTTTACGACTGTCAAATGATCTAAATGATTCTTTAGGATCCAAAGCAACACTAAGAGAAAGAAGTTCAACTGACATGTCATTAAATCTTGTACTTAACTCCACCGTCACAAAATCGATTGATTCGTTGAAGACATTATAGTGATAATAATGCTCAACTGTAGTTTCATCACTAGAACGACCAATGTTATACAAACCTTCTAGATCAGGTATTGTAATATCATTTTTTAAGCAAAAAATTTTCACTTCTTGAAGAAATTCTTCCCAACTATCATCTCTCAATTTCTGAAGCAATTGTTTTGTAGTAGACATAGACACAAACCTTAAAGCAGCCAAGAGGTTTTGAGATTTTTTTTGAAGGGTTTGACAAAGAAGATCAGTGATTATCATAATTCTATGGATCAAATGCAAGATAAATATGAACTTAAAACTCACCAACTTTTTGTAAGCACTACGAGCTTCAGCTAAAGATCTGTCATTTAAACAATGGTCACAAATATATTCAAGCACTTTCCGGGTTGCACCATACATATCTATCAAGCTCTTTACAGAGTCGTAATGTGAACTCCAACGAGTAGCTCCTGACCACTGCAAATTAACCATTTGATTGGCTTCACTTCCAGATTCGAGCTCCTCAATAGACATCATACGCTGAATTTCCTCTCTATGAGAAGCTTGCAACTCTATAACTCGTTTAGGAGAAGAAGTAATAATATTGACAATCTTGTCTAAATGAGAAAAGAAATTCCAAATGACAAGAGCATCTTTAGCTGCTGCGACCAATGTCAACTATAATCGATGAACAAAACAATGGACGTAATATACATATTCACAATCTCTAAGAAAGCTCGGCGGATTCAGTTGGAGTTTGAATTGGCAAATTTCGCTCTGGACTCTCGGTCTATTGAAGAATATTATTCTAGTTTTTCCAATCTTTGGGCTGAATACACAGATATTATTTATTCTTCGATTTCACCTGACAGTTTGGAGGCTATTTAAGCTGTACACGAAGTCACCAAGAGGGATCAGTTTCTCATGAAATTGCGAAGTGAGTTTGAACCCATTCGTTCCAGTCTTATGCATCGCGAATCACTTCCAACTTTGGACGGTTGCTTGGGTGAGTTACTAAGAGAGAAACAACGTCTTATCACTCGAAACTCATTGGAGCAACATCATCATCAAGCAACAATTCCTGTTGCCTATGCTGCTCAAGGAAAATTCAAAACTCGAAATATATCTGGTGTTCAGTGTTACAACTGTACGGGGTTTGGTCATATGGCTCTTCAATGTCCAAGAAAAATGTGTCATTAATGCAAGAAGTCTGGTCATGTCATTAAAGAGTGCCCTATCCATCCTCCATGCAAAACCGTGCCCGATTATGTTGTTGCGGCCACTTTAGCATCAAGTTCTGCTTCGTCAATTGCTCCCACTCAAGTTCCAACCTCGCATGGTTCTACACAACCTTCCATGACTCCTGAAATGATCCAAAACATGGTTATTAATGCTTTGTCAACATTAGGTGTCTCAGGTAAATCATCAAAACTTCTTCTTGGTTACTAGATTACGGTGCTTCTAATCATATGACTCATGATACTAAATTACTTAGTAACATTAGACCATATACTAGACCCCTCCATATATACACTGTCGATGGTAACCCTCTTCTTATTTCGGTTGTTGGTGATGTGTCACCAGAGCTATCTAATGTTTTACTTTATCCTCGTTTATCAACTAATCTTATCTCTGTTGGTCAACTTGTTGATAACAGTTGCACCGTGTCTTTTTCTTCTTCTGGTTGTCTTGTGCAGGATCAGGTGTCCGGGAGAACGATCATGAGAGGACCTAAGGATGGACGTCTCTTTCCTATTTTACCGAAGCATGTTCCATTTTTTCCTATTGTTTGTAATTGTGCTACTTTCAATATTTTTCATTGGCATAAGTTATTAGGGCATCCAAACTCTAATATATTGCATCAGTTGTTAAACTCTGGTTTACTTGGTAATAAAAATTCTGCTTCGATTTCTTCTTTCTCCCTTGACTGTGCATCCTGTAAACTTGCTAAGAGCAAGGTTTTACAGTTTCCTTCCTTTTAGTTCTCGTGCTTTGCATATTTTTGATATTGTCCATAGCGATGTATGGGGTTTGACACCTGTCATGTCTCATGCGCATTATAAATATTTTTTTATATTTATTGATGACTAAAGTCACTTCACGTGGGTTTACTTTCTTCTTGCAAAGAGTGAAGTTTTTTCTTCTTTCCAATCTTTCACTGCTTTCATTAACAATCAATTTTCCTCTTCTATTAAGATTTTACGGTCTGATTCTGGAGGAGAATATATGTCAAATGCGTTTCAATCTTATTTACAAACCAAATGGATACTTTCTCAACACTCTTGACCCTCTACCCCTCAACAAAACGTAGTGGCAGAACGCAAGAATCGTCATCTTCTTGACATGGTTAGAACTCTTCTGATCGAGTCATCTGTTCCTTCTCGTTTTTGATGTGAAGCGTTGTCTACTGCTGTTCATCTCATAAATCGATTATTTTCTCCCACTATTGATAATGTTTCCCCATTTTATAAACTCTTTGGTCATCATCCCACGTACTCTCATCTTCGTCCCTTTGGCTGTGTTTGTTTTGTTCATTTACCACCGCATGAACGGATAAAACTTACACCTCAATCTGTCAAGTGTGCATTTCTGGGATATGGTGGGAGTTAAAAAGGATATTTTTGTTATGACCCTAAAGCACATCGGATTAGGATTTCCCGTAATGTCATTTTTAAAAAATATATATATATCTTTCTTCACTTCAGAAATTGCTCTCTCCCCCTGTGTTCTCTATATTACCTAATTTTCCTACAGAATTCTCTCGATACAAGTCGGTCTCGTTTACACTCGCAGGCATACCATACCAGTTACAGATTCCGGGTTTCCTTCTCAGCCATCTGTTTCCTTGTGCCCCCTGATCCTCCATCTCCGACATCAGATTCTTTACCAGATGATCACCCGCCTCCTGTTACTCTTCGTCGCACCTCACGTGTTCCTCGACCTCCCGATAGGTATGGTTTTTCTTCCCATAGCTCTATGTCTACTACTCTTGACTCGATTTCCATTCCTACATCTTATAGACAGGCTATGGAACAAGAGTGTTGGCAACAGGCGATGACTACAGAACTTGAGGCTCTTGAAGCCAATCAAACTTGGGATATTGTACCATGTCCGCCAACTATGAAACCAATTGGGAATAAATGGGTATATTCAATCAAGCTTCACTCTAATGGTTCTCTTGAACGCTATAAGGCTCGGTTAGTTGCCTTGGGTAATCGTTAAGAATATGGAATCGATTATGATCAGACATTTGCTCCCGTGGCTAAAATGACCACCGTTCGCCTCTTGTTATCTCTTACTACTTCTCAATCTTGGTCTCTTCATCAAATGGATGTTAAGAATGCATTTTTACATGGAGGCCTCAAGGAAGACATTTACATGAAACTTCCTTATGGTATGCTACTTCCCTCTGATGACTCTGTTTGTAAGCTAAAACACTCTTTGTATGGTCTTAAACAGGCACCATGGGCTTGGTTTGACAAGTTTCGTCACACTCTTTTGGATTTCTCCTTTACTCAGAGTCAGTATGACGCAACTTTGTTCTTTCACAAGAGTACTGCTGGTATCATTTTGTTGTTGTTGTATGTAGATGACATTATTATTTCTGGATCTGACCACAATCTTATTCAGAAGCTTAAGCAGCATCTTCACTCTGTTTTTCATATGAAAGATCTTGGTCAACTTACTTACTTCCTTGGGTTAGGGGTTCATACTATGTCGCATGATATCTTCTTGAATCAACTTAAGTATATTCAAGACTTGATTCGGTTGGGTGATTTGTCTAAAGCCTCCTCGGTTGATACACCTTTGGAACTTAATGTTAAATATCGAAAAGGTGAAGGCGGTATTCTTCCTGATTTGACTCTTTATCGGAAGTTGGTGGGTAGTCTCATATATCTTACCATCACACGTCCGGATATTTCTTTTGCTGTGCATACTGTAAGCAAGTTTATGGACGCTCATCGTCACCTTCATTTGGTAGTTGTTTGTCGCATTATTTGCTATTATTGGGACTCATCATAGACTCTTCTTCCCTCGAGGGTCGTCTCTTAAGCTCGTGGCCTACAGTGATGCTGACTGGGTGGGTTTTCCAGATTCTCGTCGACCTACTACTGGGTGGTGTGTCTTTCTGGGTGATGCTCTCATTTTTTTGGAAATGTAAGAAACATGACTGTGTATCTAAATCCTCCACTAAGGCTAAATTCAAGCTATTTCTGCTGCATGTTCTGAGGTTGTGTGGTTGCGTGGTCTCCTTGCAGAAATTGGTTTCTCTCAATCACAGCATACTCCCCTTCATGGTGACAATATCATTGCCATTCAGATTGCAACCAATCCTGTGTACCACGAACGCACCAAACATATTGAAGTGGACTGTCATTATATTCGGGACGCCTATGACTCCAAGATCATAGTTCTTCCCCATGTTTCCACTACTCACCAAGTTGCAGATATCTTCACCAAATCTCTGACCCGCCACCGTCATAATTATCTAGTCAGCAAATTGATGCTTGTGGACTCCCCAACATCACATCAATTTGAGGGGTATCAGAATATTAATTAATTAGCTAATTAGGTAATTAACATGTAAATAATAGCTAGTTTCCATGTACAGGATTTCCTAAAATATGTTGTAATATTCTTATAAAAAGAGAAGTCGGACAAGAAATTCATTCGGCAAATTATTGTCAATAAAATGTGCACCGGTCTTGTGCATCGAGAAATTCAACGAATGTTCGTGGCCTTTCACATAGTGTTCGACCAGCTACAGGAAATATGTCTAGTTGGTATTTTCAGTAAATAGTTTGCACTTAAGGTGCACGTGAAGTGCACATAACTGAATTTGTCAAAAATTTGACGCTTGATCTGATAATTATCTTATGCAGCGGTATCAACAATTTCAAAATTGCATCAAATTGTTATATAAACATTTGTGTTATTTAAGTGACACTTGGAACTTTCATTTCCTTAGATGGTAAACTTTCAGGACATCTTTTCATTTTTTACGTTTTACAGTGTTTTTATGTATTTTTGTGGGTTTTTTTTATTGTTGGGATGATAGATTCATGGAAGATATGGATAGTGCTGGATGCATTGCTAATTCTCTGGATAATCTTGGTAGTGGGGGTTTAGGCTCTGCTGGAGTTGCTATCCAGGCTGGATCTTCTTCCCACATTAACTTAACTGGTAATTGATTGGAATTATGGTCACCTTATTGGAATAACACCGTTCTTGGCAGGATGCTTTATGACCAAATTATAATTAATGATTTTGTGCTGGTAAATTTTTTTGATGAATATTAAGATATATTTTCTTCGTGAAAGTGAAATCTACACTGTAATCAACATTATTTTGCTCGAAAATGAAAATTTTCACATGATGACTACCTCTAATAGTTATATATGCATTAGTATTATTTAAGTGACTCCCACAAATTTCAGCTCCACATATGGTAAGTATGCACGAAAACTCATTATTCTGCTCACGGTGTGCCATTCTCCCCAAACAGTTCTCAGGGACAATATGGTAGTTAACTTTAAAGATTGACTGTATTGCTTTTTATGTGCACTTCTTCTCTAAAATCAAGATTTTTTTGTTTATTATGTTGGCTTCATGTAAAATCATAACATTGGTTACTCGTATCAGAACAAAGAATTCAACGTTCAAAGTGAGTAAAGAAAATCAAGATATTCTGATGTATCATAATTGCTACAACTGCTTAGCACTACAAAGTTTTTGATCAATGAAATAAATGTTCAAAATTCTGTCATTAAAGAAATGAGACTTGGAAAAGTTGTTTGTACCGTGGACTGAAGTAATCTGTCTACTGTGTTTCTACACATTGCTGTGACACGACTAACATCAGTTACGATTCCACTACAGTCTTTTTCATTTTAGAGAATAAATATTCAGGTTAGGTTCTGTAGTCTACCGCAGCTGACAAAACATTGTGGAGATACAGCTTAAAGATTCCCTTCTACTTCAGAAGAAGAAAGATGATCATTATAATACAGCCGGCCTTGTGGTTTTCACATGGTGTTCAACAAGCTGCAGGAAGTACGTCTCGTGTGTGATTTTCAGTAAATAGTCTGCACGTAAGGTGCACGTGAAGTGCACTTAACTGATTATATAAGCATTTGTGTTATTTCAGTGAAAGTTGGAATTTGCAGATCTTAGATGTTTAACTTTCAGGTATGTCACACCCCTGAAACCAGCTTAAAGCTGTGAACAATTACTATTATTGTATGTCATTTCTAAGTGACTTGACTTCTCTTGATGCTACTTTAGATATAAATGACCATTAGCTATGTGGACATCTATGTTCTGCTGGTGGTTCTCTGGGACAACATTGTAATTGACTTTAAAGAGTAAGTTGGTTCTTCTCTAAGACCATGATATTTAGCTGGTTATGCAGGCTTGATGCAAAATCAAAACATTGGGTACTCACAACCGAACCAAGGATTCAGCATCAATGAAAGGATTTTCGTGCTTTACAAGGAAATCAAGGTACTCTGATGTTATCTAATCGAATCATAGTTGCTATGACATTGACTTCCTGGACGGTTTGTGATCAATAGTATTTTTATGACTGCTTAGAGTTATAATTACCAATTATATGGTGTTTAAACAAGACATCTTTTCAATATTATATGTTTTACAGAATTTTTATTTATTTTTAGGGGCTTGCCTTTATGTGTTTGAGATGATAGATTCATGGAAGACCTTCACAAAAAGGATTTCATCAACTATATTTCAACATTGATTTAGATTTTTAAAGTTTACATGACCAAAGATAATTCTTGAACCATAAAGAGTTGGATTACATTTGAGATGTGCATTTTACTCGTTGTTTTTTTCATAATGATAAAAGGTCTACCTTCTTTGTTGATAAAACAGAAATTGCATGTGTTTGAATTTTAAGTAGCTTTGGCAGCTTGTTGCCTACGTGTAACATTTTTTGATCTAAAGCTGAATATGTAAAATCTGAAATCTGATCCGAAAGTAAAGAAAACTTACAACCTTTGACATTGCAACCATTCCACTGAGGCATGATGTTTAGTAGGTTTGTGTTGATTACAAAATACTTTAGCTGCAGTTTTAAGAGCTTCATAGGTTATTTTCTTGTTACAGTTTTTTCATAGAAATCTTACAGCACGTGATAGTTTGTTGAGATAATGATTTAATGTATAAAAGATCGGCATAATTTCTCCACTTTCTTTCTATCAGCGTCATATAACTTTAGTTGAATCAATAAGTTTGCTGGTTTTATGACGGTCCATCTGTCTAGTTGTTTCTTTGGTGTCTTACTCTCATACACGTAGTTATACAATTGTAATGGCAGTTATTTTGTTTTTCTTTTCTAAATTCATCATCAGCTTATACACTTTTAACAATTGCTTGCCTTGGTTGCTAAATCGTACTTGTCAGAGCATCATATAATGTTCTAGCTAGCTGTCTGCCTTTGAAATATGAAACACAGTCTTAATGCCCTGGTCTTTTGTGAATGTCCCGTAAATGCACACCAAAATGATTAGATCCATGACATTGTGGCAAATGCACTTTAAGCAAATGGTCGGAAGTTAAAAGTATTTGAAAGTACCGTTCACTAGGAACACCATGAATGTCCATTATTAAATAACATATTTTTATTATCTGTTTTAAACTTCTAGATGGAAGGTCTTCTTGATTCAACTATGTGGACAAATATCCAACTCATCCCTCATCAACAATATCGTGCTCCATCAAGTGGGGTTTCATATCTAAACTCAGGAAATCGAGATCTTCATTTTCAAGTTTCACAGGTGTTGTCAACCACTTCCACTATGATATCTCTATAGGTCAATGGTATCCATTCCTATTATTTTTTGTTATGATGGATACTTTATCAAGTCGCATGAAGGTTGAGGATTTCTAAAATTAATAAGGTTCTATACTCTGTTGAAGATAAATTTTTAAATAAATAAATATGCCCCTCTTATACTTCTAGATGTGGTGGTTCAATATAGTATCAAGTAATAGACCTGGTTCGACGCTCACCGCTGCCTTTTTCCAAAATGTGCATGTGTCACGCACATGAGGGGGTGTGTACAAGATTAAATTTACATATTATCAGTGTATCCACCCTAATAGTTTAAACTTTTAGATTACATTTTTCAATATACTATGGTTTAGCTAAAGGTGATTTTGACGGGGAACCTAAAGCCAAAATTCCTAAGGAGATGCTTGACGAATTCGAGTTTCCTAGGGGATAGGTCAAATGGGACTCCATTTGAAAATTGTGAAATTGAGAATTCATCAGTATTTTGTCCTTTGACCTCAAGGAGAATAACCCTTGAGATAAGAAGTCCGTTAAACACTTATTTTGGCGATTTGGAATCACCTAATCTGTGTGAAATGACCCCCAAGGCAGGTAATATTGCAAATTATTTAAAGCTTTTGGAAGTTGACTCAGTGAATCCTCTTATTCCACTATTTCTCTTTTAATCAATTTGAAGGAAAGGGGAACCAGGAATTTAAGTTAAACTGAGGAATTATAGAGAAGTGGTTTAAATAAGTCTAAAATTTCTTCTGTCATTTACAGTGGATGTCACTTACCAATTCAAAACACTATAACGAACACTTATAATATTTTTAATATTGGAGATACATCCCACAGTGGGACCAATTCAAGGCACACGTGGAGCCCATTTTTTCAAATCAGGAGTATGATTGGTGTGGAACAGGATCCTTCTATGACGTGATGGATTTTGGTGGAGAATTTGGTTGTTAGATAAGACCGTGTTTCACTAGCAAAACCAGGATGAATATAGAGCACAGGCGGTGGGAGCAGCGGCTAGACGGCCGCTAAAAATTTTTTTCTGGTGGATCCAGCACGGGTGGCCGTGCAGTGTTCGCCAGGTGCTGGATCCGCCCGGTGCCATGTTGTGCGCCTCTGCGAAGAAGATTTCCGAGCTTTATTATCCTAAAGAAAATGGTTTATTTTTCTTCTTCATGAATAAAAGTGAACACAGCTCTGATGGGGAATCTAGCAATAGCATGTGCTGGTTTTAGTTGGGGAGCCAGTTGCAACAAGTTCATTGGTGTTGGTGGCATTTGAGTCTTCAAAGGATATGAATGTTTTTGATATTTTTCTCACCTAGCCCATGTTTGATAAAACTTTTTGAGATTTAAACCGGAGGATCCTATGAAATGTGTAATTAAAAGGAAACAAAAGTTGAGGATGAATGAAATGTGTGGGTAAAAATGATTAAGCTGAAAAAATTAACAAGAGGTCACTTACCGATTAAATGTCATTACATGGTAGTGGCTGAGACTGAGGCATAAGATTCAAGAGCGAATCTTCGTCAACCCAACGAGAATGATGGAGATGAGATGCAAATTTGATGAAGATTTTTTGCTTTTAATTTCATTTTTTTAATTATATCTTGTTTTGTCATTTTTGTTAATTATTTGCTAGTGATGTGTTTTCTTAATAATTGTTAGGAATTGATGGACTAAGGTTATAATTGTTAATTAAGTTTACATTTTGTATCTACTTATAGCAGCCAAAACAAAATGGTTATTGGCTTTTGATGAATTAATAAAACTTATATTGAAGTATCTCTAAATTTTCGTACTTTATTTTTTATTTTCCAGAATAAACCATATATTGATTCAATTCTCGGTATTTGTGTGCAATCAACGAGTTTTGTATACGCTCTTGCGAAGAATCAAAGAATCATTCTTTCTATATCGTAATTTATTGCTTATGGCTTCTCTGGATAGTTTAACAAGTACTTCTAATGAAGTGCATAAGGAGTTAGAATTTATGATAAAGTGAGATTGTAAGGCAAAATAATGATTTCATGATAACTTCGGGTTTGTCCCTTTTTGGCGAATTGATAGTCTAATTTGATTAGAAATGGGCCAAAAATCACAACTGATCGCCTTCGGCCATGACGTACGTATGATTTCTGGCAGATTTCGTCGTTTAGGATCTCGATTAATAAAAGAAGTGCGCAGCTTCCATGTCCTTGCTTTATTTTATCGCAGGTTTATACCACATTTAGCAGTATCGTGGCACCTATTACAGATTGTATGAAGGATGGAAAGTTTCAGTAGACTCCCGAGGCAGAGGCATCTCTTCAGTTGATTAAGCAAAAGTTGACTACTGCTCCAGTTTTGGTGTTGCCTGACTTTACCTATCCATTTGAGCTGCATTGTAATGCTTCGAAGGTGGGTATTGGTGGTGTGCTGAGTCAAAACAACCGCCACGTTGCATACTTCAATGAGAAGCTTTCTGGTCTGAAGTCTCGGTACAGTACTTATGATATGGAGTTCTATGCAATAGTTCAGGCAGTTCGCCATTGGCGTCACTATCTGTTCTAGAAGGAGTTCATTTTGTATACTAATCATGATGCCCTCAAGCACCTTGGTACTCAAGATAAGGTATCTGCTAGACATGCCTCTTGGATTGCTTACTTGCAGCAGTTTACTTTTGTGATTAAGCACAAAGAAGGTGCCCTTAACAAGGTGGCAGATGCATTGAGTAGGCCCCAAACTCTCCTGTCAGAAATTCGAGTGGAGGTTCCCGATTTTGATGGTCTTTGTGACTTATATGCTACTGATCCATATTTCTCCCATGTTATTCGGAAGTTGCAAGAAGGTGTGCAGTCGGAGTTTGCATGGGTTGATGGTTTCCTTTTTCATGGCAACCAGATATGTATTCCAGAGGGCAATTTGAGGTTGAAGATTGTTCAAGAATTGCACAATAACGGCCACGTGGGGTCGTGACAGAACATTGCAGCTTGTTGCTGCTTCTTACTTTTGGCCATCTTTGCGCAAGGATGTCAGTAAGTTTGTGGAGCGTTGTCGGACTTGTCATTTGGCCGAAGGTAAGGCGACAAATGATGGCTTGTATATGCCCCTACCTATCCCAACCCACTCTTGGATAGATGTTAGCATGGATTTCGTTGTGGGGCTTCCCAGGACTCAGCGTGGTTTTGACTCTATCTTTGTAGTGGTTGATCAGTTCTCCAAGATGGTTCACTTCATCCTCTACAAGAAAACTACGGATGCTATCAATGTGACTTTACTATACTTTCGTGAGGTCTATCGCCTACATGGACTGCCTACATCTATTGTGTCTGATCGGGATACTCGTTTTCTGTCACTTCTGGCGCAGTTTGTAGCTGCCGATCAATACAAAGTTGGACTTCAGCAGTGCATATCACAAACAGAGGTTGTTAATCACTCCTTCGGTGATTTATTACGTTGTTTGGTTGGTGATCACATGAAGTCTTGGGATCAGAAGTTGTGTCAGGTAGAATTTGCTCATAATCATGCTGTCAACCGGAGTATAGGTTTTAGTCCATTTCAGGTGGTGTATGGTCTCGTTCCTCGTGGTCCCCTTAACTTGGTTCCAGTTTCTACTACTGTTAAAATGCATGGTAAGGCCGAGGACTTCATTCAACAGTTGCAGCAGATTCACTCACAGACTCATGATCAGTTGCAAGCTACTGTTACTAAGTATAAGCATGATGCGGATCTTAAACGTCAACATGTTGAATTTGAGGTAGGTGACTTTGTTTGGGCGGTGTTGACTAAAGATCGTATCCATGCTCATGAATAGAATAAGCTTACTGCCAAGAAGATTGGTCCATTGGAGGTCATTGAGAAGATTAATCCAAATGCTTATCGTTTGAAGCTGTCAAGTCATATTCGTACATCTGACGTGTTTAATGTCAAACATCTAGTGCCATTTCGTGGTGATAATTCTGATGATGATGAGGCTTCTTCGCCATCGAATTCGAGGGCGAATTTTTCTCACCCTGGGGAGAATGATGAAATGCATAAGGAGTTAGAATTTATGA